>CAJQUW010001794.1:0-92085 GCA_907163375.1 Prostheceraeus crozeri
TATGGGTAAAATTTTGAAAATTTTCCAAAGTGTGGAATTTCGACCTGGGACCGTCACCAAAACATTTTTCATCAAATTTCACTGACCCCCCCACCCCGACAGCAAACTTCTAACTTTGGTTCTAGTGGACGGATTTTGTCTTACAGCTACTCGTTTGAAAGAGGAGAAAAAACTGCTCGACAACATTTTTTTGTTTGCCGTAGGTCAAGATCAGGTACTAGCCGATTCACAAGTTAGAGCGGTCTACAAGGATTTTATGGTCGGGAGCTCGCCTTCAATCCTATAATATATTAGTTTTTGAGTTTGTATTTATCATTTTTTAGTGTTAAGCTGGTGAAAAAAAAACACTCCTAAGTGTCAGGGTACAGTGACTTTTGTATGGGGTTTAATATTATTAAAAATAAATTTTGAAAATTTTCCAATGTGTGGAATTTCGACCTGGGACCGTCACCAAAACATTTTTCATCAAATTTCACTGACCCCCCCCGACAGCAATCTTCTAACTTTGGTTCTAGTGGACGGATTTTGTCTTACAGCTACTCGTTTGAAAGAGGAGTAAAAACTGCTCGACAACTTTTTGAGTTGCGAGTCAATCGGACCAGCCGTTCAAAAGTTATAGCGGTTACAAGATTTTAGGTCGGAGCTCGCTCACCTGAAAAAATCCTAAGTGTCAGAGTGACTTTTTATGGGTAAAATTTTGAAAATTTTCCAAAGTGTGGAATTTCGACCTGGGACCGTCACCAAAACATTTTTCATCAAATTTCACTTGAACTCCCACCCCCGACAGCAAGCTTCTATCTTGGTCTTCCAGTGGACGGATTTTGTCGTGCGATAGCTCGTTTGAAAGCTAAGAGTGAGACAAATTCAGTGAAAGAATCGGCTTGTTACTATCTGTCTTCGTTCAAAAGTTAGAGCGGTTACAAGATTTTAGGTCGGAGCTCGCTCACCTGAAAAAATCCTAAGTGTCAGAGTGACTTTGTATGGGTAAAATTTTGAAAATTTTCCAAAGTGTGGAATTTCGACCTGGGACCTTCACCAAAACATTTTTCATCAAATTTCTCTGAACGAGGGGGGTGAGTCCCCCCCAGTGAAATTTGATGAAAACATGTTTTGGTTAGGTCCCAGGTTGAAATTCGGAAGTTTTTAAATTTTTCAATTCAAAATTTTCACCCACACTGGAGCTCTCACACTTAGGAATTTTTTCACTTGTGGCATGTTACATGGACATGTGCTGGCGGACCCAACTTCCCGTGGTCATACATGAGAATGGTTCAGACGTGTCATATTGTAAAGAATGATGAGACAAATCGTTTGCAACAAACCGCATGTCGCTACGATGAATACTTTCGGAGATAGAGCCATTTTTATAAGTTGTTTCTTCCGAGCATATATAAACCCCGACAACGTAAGTCTGATCACTTCATCGAAAGACGAGGGTAAGCGACGGTCGTCGGCTCTGAGCTCCCGATATCGGGTGCAAAGGACTCTATCTTTTTGAAGTAGGCAAGCGCTATCTTGCTACTTCAAAGTTTGTATTGATAGAGTTTGATAGTGTCTTTACTACTGATAAAATTTTTTAAAAGTAGTATGAGTAGTAAAATGCGGAATTTTTTTAAAAAATTCTTAATTTTCAGTTTTTTCAAAGTTTTAACATATAGACTAAGGTTTTCAAGTATCCTGAGTCAAATCTGCTATCAGATTTGAAATTTAACTAAGTCTAAGGCAGCTTTGAGGGGTTAGATCCCAGCTACTGATCACTACCTTTGACTCGGCGTTCCTGTTACCACTTCGGGGCAGTGAAAATGATGTCTTCAGCTGTAAAGAGCGGGTATCGGGGAAGATCTCTCACTTCCCTAGTGATCGTACAAAGGCCTTCGGGCTGTCGACGGGATCGAGTGCCACTCACTACACTCTTTAGGAATAATGACTGTACTACATGATTCCAAACTTATACAAATTTCATTAATCTTACAGCTAAACGATAAATCTAACATGGCAACGACAGAAACAGAAAATACCATATCAAAATGTGCTCTTGTGGGCGAGTTAATCGCAGTGCGGACGCCAAAGCTCATGCGTTGAAGAAGGGCGGGCACCGGCCACATGATTGTCTTGAATAGGGTTGCTTGCTGGTGAAGTGTAGAGTGCTGAAAGGGTGATGAGGATGAGGCGCGTTTTTACAGAGTGCATGCTGACTGTAGTGGTGGTTTAGTGACTGATTTGAGATTTACGCAGTTGATTGTGGAAGAGAGGGAGCGAATGTTGGCGAATGTTGCGAATGTTGTTGAGAATGTTGTTGAGAATGTTGTTGAGAATGTTGTTGAGAATGATGAGTTGGCGAGAGCGGTTGCGTCGTTGGAGGGTGAGATTGAGCAGCGGGAAGAGAGTGCTTGAGAGTGATGATGAGGATGATGTGGATTTAGATAGGGAGCGTGTGAGGAAGCGTGTGAGGAAGTTGAGCTCTTCGTCATCGGAGGTGTCCAAACATCGTCATCACCGACCCCCCGAAGAGCTCATCTTCCCCAAAAAGTGAAGAGTGGTGGGATTCGTATGCAGTCGGCGAGGTGGTTGAAGGATGAAGAGAAGAGGCATGTTTCGCAGCAGATGGCGCATGATTTGTTAGTGAATAAGTTTGAGAGTTTGAAGAAAGTGAAGGATGAAGTTGTGAAGGAGTTGGATGAGTTGAAAAAGAAGGATTTGAGAGTCGAAGGAGTTGGCGGATGAAAACATTAGAATGAGGCGTTGTGTGACTGATTTGAAGAATAAGACGCGAGAGTTGGAAGAGAAGAATGATGCGTGTGAGAAGAGGGCGAGTGCTGCGGAGAGAAGAATGAGAGATGCAGAGGCGAAGTTTGAGGAGATGATGAAGGAGATGAGTGGTGTTGAGAGCGAAGAATGTTGAGCTTGGAGAGGACTGTGGCTCGGCGGGGTGATGAGAGGCAGGCGTGTGAGAAGTTGGAGCGCATGAGGGATGAGTGGGAACGTGTGAATGAGGATCGTTTGTTTGAATTCCACATCCCTATTCGGGACAATCATTTGGCCGGCGAAGTATTGGTAAATAAAAATCTGGACGAGTCAATTATTTGCTACAACGGTCATCCGAGCAAGAAGTGTCTCCATGCAAGCTTACGAATGCGCGGTCACTTGCATAAATTTTCGATTCGGAAACGCGCGAGACTACCTAAGGATGACTAACTTGGTAAGTGAAAAGCAAATAAGATAGTATATCCTATTCTAATACATATCATTTTCATTGCAGATCTTTGCCCGCCTTCACCACCCCATCAATTTACTCCCGAGAACGAACCATCGGCTCTCTTAAGGGCCACCTAGGGGCAAGACATGATAGAACCTCCACGCGGTTTGCCCTGGGCAGTCTTCGGACTGGCGAATACTATCATTAAGTTGAATCTGCTATCAGTCAACTTGAACGTTGCGTCGCGTTAGAGGGGTATATAAACCACTGCCTCTCATTTCATTTCATTTCAATCATGCAGACGCCGAACAGTCAAGTTAGCTCTCCTCGCGGACCGCAGATAAGGCCGCGAAATTTATATGAGGAGTTTGTCAGGCTAGAGGAGCAAGACAGAGTCCACAACAATCTTGCTCGATTGGCAATCCGATGACAGCAACTGCTGTCAATCCAACGGAATGGTGCTACATTCCACTCTATACTCACATGCCAGTTAGTGTGGAAGTCGACAGTGCTACCAAAGAGAGAGTCTTTGACTCTCTCAGCAGAATTGGTAGGCTGTAGGATGACGACTCCCGAGAACGAACCATCGGCTCTCTTAAGGGCCACCATGGGGCAAGACATGATAGAACCTCCTCGCGGTTTGCCCTGGGCAGTCTTCGGACTGGCGAATACTATCATTAAGTTGAATCTGCTATCAGTCAACTTGAACATTATGCAGTCGATTGCTATCCCTGAAGCATTCTGATTCGCTGTTGAGCAATTCATTGTTGAAAACCCTATATAAGCCAGAAGATTGTAGCGCTTCTCATTCAATTTGAAGTCACGATGGAAGCGACATCTGCCGACAATATTCCCGTCTTCACTGATGAAGACAACGGCATTCCCGAGTTCGTCATCCTCGACGAGTGGGATGAGGATGAGAAGAAGGGGAAGATCAAGAGGATCGTTTGGACGGATGAGGTGTGGACTCCAAATACCACCGCATCCGAAAGGTGCCAGATGCACCACCACGGCTTAGGCGGTATAGGGTATACGAGAACCTAACCGTCATACCTATTGACTATTCAAGCCAATAGTCATCTTGTTACTCCCGAGAACGAACCATCGGCTCTCTTAAGGGCCACCATGGGGCAAGACATGATAGAACCTCCTCGCGGTTTGCCCTGGGCAGTCTTCGGACTGGCGAATACTATCATTAAGTTGAATCTGCTATCAGTCAACTTGAACGTTGCAAATGAAGTTCGGTGTAATACTTCCTTTCGACGGGCGTTCCTGTAAAGGGCGGCGGTGTGAAACCCGTAGCTATGTATACCGCAAGGGACATTCGGCAATGGTCAATCTTGTTAAACCTCTCTGCGTCATGTTTGCAAGTGATTGCCTCTGTCTCAACGTAGTATGCATTCGCGTCAGGGCGACATTTAGCCAACTGTCGAAGGTTGCCTAAAACTTTCCATTGCATACGTTATGAGAACCATGAGTTCTACCTGTCTCTATCAATGAGACGAATTGATGAATGGAATGAAATGGGAGGACACTCACGCGCCACACGCAACATAACACACTTCTCTCTTCCGTAGTCTAACAAGCTCTTTACACATGGATCGCAGTCGATTGCTATCCCTGTATCAGAAGTGTAAGCTATCTTAATTTATTTGACACTATTTTATCTACCATCATCGTCCATATGAAATGTTTTTAGATTTACAAGTTAGACTAAGCGTGCTACTATTTCCAAATGAAAAAGTATACATGGTTAAATCATCCACTTAAGCCCATCCGTAGTCTAACAAGCTCTTTACACATGGATCGCAGTCGATTGCTATCCCTGTATCAGAAGTGTAAGCTATCTTAATTTATTTGACACTATTTTATCTACCATCATCGTCCATATGAAATGTTTTTAGATTTACAAGTTAGACTAAGCGTGCTACTATTTCCAAATGAAAAAGTATACATGGTTAAATCATCCACTTAAGCCCATCCGTAGTCTAACAAGCTCTTTACACATGGATCGCAGTCGATTGCTATCCCTGTATCAGAAGTGTAAGCTATCTTAATTTATTTGACACTATTTCATCTACCATCATCGTCCATATGAAATGTTATAAGATTTACAAGTTAAACTAAGCGTGCTACTATTTCCAAATGAAAAAGTATACATGGTTAAATTATTCACTAAAACCCCATTCAAGTAAGTCAGTATGAAAGCAAAGATAATACGAAATAAACATTTATTATGGCATGTATTTCAAAAGGTCTTCATCGTCAATATCGTCCCAGAGTCTGGCTTCACATAGATTACAAAAACAGTTGAGCTGCTTTAAACGTTCTTCTGCAGCGTCCCTCACTTTCTCAATGTACGCCCACTCCGCCACGGTTCGCGGTTGGGAGTTAGGGGTGTACCACTCCCATATTTGATGCAAGTGCGACTTGCTGGTCATCTCCATCACCCCTTCGGCATCATATTGTAAATATTTCCACCGTATGCCTGTTAGGTCGGGCAACTCCTCTACATCCTCCTCCGATAATGATAACTTTCGTATATTGTCGAGATTGTATGTCTTCTCCACCTTCGCCTTTCTTGGTGCATTTGGTGTAACGAGCACCTTTGCTGATGTATATGGAGAGGAGAACTCCAATGCGGTATTTGGTGTTGTTGGAGGACTTGTCATGTTGTCTTTGAAATGCTGACTTTGAATAATGATAACTTTAACATTTTTCTAATTCTTAAGTATACACAAGCAGCCAATCAGAATGAACATCCAATGAATGAAGAGGATGAAAGTATATAAGCAAAGTGACATTCAGGTCATTTCATTTAATCTGTGAATCATACAAGTGACGAACGCACGATCTCTCTCTTTGACTATTATTTGAGTGAAGTCTCTATCTTGTAGAAGTATCAACCTTAAACTTGATTTCGTTGAAATGGTAAGTTGAAAATTTCCTCTCATCTCCCTCAAACGTGTGACTAATAGCATCTTCCTCAATTTCAGGCATCAACTTCATCACCAACGCCCTCTCTTCTCGAGGAAAGTTTAGAGTTATTGAGTCAAGGTAGGTTGTAACACTACACTGAGGCTTGAACAGAGATGAAAGAATGATTTCTCTTTCAGGTGATGTGAGTTCCAGCTCAGGACTCTCGCGGCAAGGCAAACGAGTGGGAATGTGCCGACTGCGGACATATGTTTACAAGGAAGCACAGTCTCCTTCGACACATCAAACAACGTGTGTGTCAACGCAAAGCGGCGTCAATCTCCGGAGGTGAAGTTGATTCTGACGATGACATCTCCTTTCCTTGCGATTTGTGCCCTCTTTCTTTTGATAGTCACTTTCAGCGATCTTCGCACAGACTTCAACACACGCATGCAAATGATCACTACACCAACGGTACCTCTACCATCTCCCTCATTAATGTTTCACATAATAATTTAGTACGCGACTACTGCATGGAGTCCAATACTCAAATTGTAGATTTTCCTGAGTGGCTCCTTCAAAATTCTAACATTATCGAAGCGCTCTTCAATAATTTAGACAATTTTAGAATGAAGGCGCTCATCTACCTTAAACTAAAATATATTAAAATAGATTTTCAAACGGGTCAAGTGACGGAGAGAATACAGTTTCATATTCCTTCCTCTTCCGCAACCGAAGTTGTAGACTGCGAGTCTTGGCTAAATTTTCACATTCAATGTTTAAAATCAAATGTAGATAAATTCAATCAACGCGACAGCGCTCTCATTTTTGATGGTGTGGACTCAGCCATATTCAAAATTTCCCTATTAGAAAGTCATGCAGCTCGAGGCACATTTAAACTTCCAAAAACGTTGTATAATAAGAAAGCTGTCATCAATGTTGATTGTAAATCACAGTGTTTCAAATATGCAGTCCTATCCATCCTTCACTATAATGATATCAACGCGCATCGAGATCGCACCTATAGCTATAGACAGTGGGAGGATGAACTAGACTTTGAAGGTTGTGATAGTAACAACATGAAAATCAAAGATGTAGAAACGTTCGAAAAACATAATAAGATTAAAATTGTCGTTCACGTGTGGGAGAAGGGGTTGAAGGGTGCCCGCTATAATTCACGTTCAACTTGTTATGAACGTGTAGTCAACCTCTTATTAGTAAAACAAGATGATAGCGAGGAATGGCACTACTGTGGTATTCCCAAAATCTCTCGCTTGTACACTCACTTGGGGCACTCTAAAAGAGGTGAACATTTTGTATGCGACCGCTGCATCCGCTCATTTTGGAGTAAAGATAAATTTGAAACTCACTATGAATGGTGCAAGCGAGGTAAATTACAAATGGAACGCATGCCCAAAGATAAAATATTTTCACATAGGGATAATGGTGACGAATTAAGTCCCCTGCGTGTCATTTACGCAGACATAGAATGCTACATTGATGATATCATCCACAAGCCAGCAGCCATATCCTGCTATGAAGTATGGCATGACCACTTTAGGAATAGACAAAACAAAATGCATACTTGGCAAGGTGAAGATTGCATTTCAAAATTTCTAGAATTTCTCGATAAAGCTGCAAAATTTCAACAATCATATGATTCCCAATTGCAGCGTAAGTCACTACATATGTCAGATGAAGACAAACAAAAATTTGAAAGTTGCACATCCTGTCCTAAATGTCATAAAACGTTTGATGACGATAAAATTAAGAAAGTGCGTGATCATGATCACATCACTGGTAAATTTAGAAACGCACTCTGCTCCAAATGTAACTTTTCACTTAGGTTGAGACGTCGTGTACTACCCGTCATTTTTCATAACTTTAAGGGCTATGACAGTCATATGCTCATAAAAGGAGGGTTGAGCCAGATGAAATCGTGGCAGTTTAATGTAATAGCACAAACGAGAGAAAAATTCATGGCAATGACAGCAAAAGTACCAGTAGATAAAACTAAAGAAAATAAGACAGTCTTCTTCGAAATAAAATTTTTAGATTCATTTCAATTCATGTCAGCGTCACTAGCTTCTCTCGTTCGTAATCTCAAGTTTCTTTCCCATAGTCAAACTTTGAAGAAACACTATCCAAACTTAACGGATGAAATAATCACTCGCAAAGGAGTCTTTCCTTATGCGTATTTTAGCTCAATGTCTAAACTAAATGAAACAACCCTTCCTTCCATTGACAAATTCAAAAACGATTTGACGGGTGAAGATTGTCCAGTAGAGGACTATGAACATGCTCAAGAGGCATGGTTAAAATTTAATTGTAAAACGTTTGGCGATTATATGATCGCTTACTTAGAATTAGATGTCATTTTGCTGGCTGATGTCTTTCAGGAGTTTCGACGAGTGGCATTAGAAGAAGACAAATTAGATCCTATCCACTTTGTCAGTCTACCAGCCATGTCCTTTAAATCAGCCTTTAAAATGACTGGTGAGACCATTCATCTCTTACAAGACCCGGAGATGTATAATATATTTGAGCGCGGAATACGCGGTGGTCTCACATTTGTAAATAAACATCATATAAAATCTGAAACAGTAGGTGATGATCATATCCACCTAAAGTACTATGACCAAAATAATTTATATGGCAGTTCACTGTCTAAACCACTACCTCATTCCGAGTTTAGTTGGTTAAATCAAAATGAGCTTGAGTATTACTCCAACCCTTCAAACATACTGAATATTCCAGATGAAGGTGATTGGGGATATTATTTTGAAGTGGATTTGATTTATCCAAATAGTATTAAAAATAAAACTGCTGATTTCCCACTCGCACCTGAATCTGGCGAAGTGACTGAAGATATGTTTTCACCATTCATGTCACAATTTCATAATAACTTAACAGAGTGTGGACAGCCAGGGTACAAACCATGCCGCAAACTTTTACTCACCCAATATGATAAGAAAAATTATCTCGTACACTTCTGCATATTAAAATTCTATTTAGAAATGGGCATGCTTCTAAAGTCAGTTCACCGCATTATCAAATTTAGACAGAAAGCCTTCCTCAAACCCTACATAGATAGTAACAGTCAAAAACGTGCACTCGCCCAAAATAATTTTGAAAAGGATTTTTATAAATATAAGAATAATAGTCTATTCGGAAAGACCATGGAGGATGTTAGAAAACGTATGAATTACAAACTAGTCGTTGATGAACAAAAATATCACAAATTGACCTCATCACCTCTTTTCATTGATAGAGACATCATCGATGAGGATCTTGTAGGTGTTAAAATGATTAAATCAGAAGTTGAGTTGTGCAAACCCATCTATATTGGGCAAGCCGTTTTAGATTATTCCAAGCTTGAAATGTATCAACTCTTCTACAAAATATTAAAACCATGCCCTCTCGTAAAAGAGGTTCGCTTGCTGGGTGGTGATACAGATAGTTTCTTTTTAGGAATTACCACTCAAAAAGATTTAAATTTTAATGAAGTAGGTAAGTCATTAGAAAAATATTTCGATACATCTAACTACAATCCCACTCATCCACTCTATTCCATACAGAATAAAGCCAAACTTGGTTGTTTTAAGGATGAAACAGCAGGAAAGGAAATAGATGAAATGATTCTCCTCCGTCCTAAAATGTATTCCATGAAACTAAAAGAATGTGCAGATAGTATTAAGCGTGCTAAAGGTATATCAAAATCCATTGTTCATAAAATGAAACATCGGTCCTATAAGAAGGCCTATAAAAATAAAACTATAACGTTTGTCAATATGACAATCTTAAAATCTCAAGTTCATACTGTGAAAACGTACACGTTCAAGAAACGAGCACTTTCAGCATGGGAGGATAAGAGGTGTTGGATAGGACATAACACATCTCTTCCACATGGACATCCTGACACAAACATACCTCCACCCAAAAGAATAAAACTCACGCTACCACATTCAGGAGATGTATTGACATAATCAACTTTAACTCAGTATTTTGATGTTGCTTTTTGTAGATATACATGGTTGTTTTATGTATCGCATGAGATCGTTTCTTCCTTGTGAATATATGCCTACAGTCAGCCCATTCCCCCTATATCTGTGAAAAGACTTTTTCATATACATATTTTTATTTCAATAAACATATCACAATGACTTCACTTTGTTTTCCGAAACACTAAAGTTACGAGGGATTTAGTATCTTTCACATGGATACACTCTTGTAAACCATTGGTAATTTTGATAGCAATAGAGGGTATAGTTTGTTTGACGACGGGATGATAGAAAATAGATTCAAACATCTTCTCGACTATTCCATATGAAGCGTCTTTATCATGAATGAAATCACGTAAAATGTATTCTTTTTTTCTCGCCAACAGAAATAGGTAAAATCAAATCACTTTGAATGTAAAGGTGTTGTTCATGTTTATCAAGTGTCATTGGTGTTTCTATACCAATCGTATGCGCAGCAGCAAACACAGTTTGTAGCATTGAAAAGCCAAAGAGTTTTTTCAAATTTTTACTCAATTGACATTGAATGTCATCACCCAGTTTCAGAACAACGCGTTGATTTTCAATTGAAAACGAAATGTGGTGTGTCTTTGCATCATATTTACTTTTCATCACATGCTTCAACTTCTGTTGTATATAAGGATTTACTACATGAATGAAGCTTTCAACTGTATGATATAGACGCGGCATTATATTGATAGCAACTTTAGATTCTTCATAAGACTGGTAAATTTTCTTGATGCGATCACCATAGATGTCCACCCACCATTCATCATTAACTGAATCAGCTTTAGTGTGATATTCATGAGAACCATACACCACACCGCTTCCAATAATAGGCGTATAATGTCTTACAAAATGACGCAAGGTTGGAGAGAAATAAACTGTAAGTTTGTCATTATATTTCTGAATAACCAACTTATTTTTGTCCGCCATAATTTTCTCTCCATACTTCTTACCCACAGTCTCATTCCATCGTTTTACTAACTCAATAAGTGATAAAGGTTGAACACCACGCTTTTTCAAAATGATGCGTTCTTCGCATTCTACAACATCTTCATCAAATATTTTAAATCTATAATGAAATTTGTTGATTCGATTTGAATAAACTTTTTTAACATTTGCAGTAGCAATTGACGTTAGATGTAGTCCATGACCAAAACCAAGATGTGGATAGAATTCACTATCCAACCTCAGCGTAAGACCTTTAGTAAAAGAATGAAAGCGGAGGAACTGTCTCCCACTCCAATGATAGATAGTAAACTCATAAGCTTTCTGATTTTTATTCTTCATGATGGAAGTATTACCACTGTTGAATGCCTTAATAATTTTCTCATTCCCAAATGGCTCATAAGAATCTGATTTTATCTGAATCCATTCATAGTTCCACTTTCCATCTGATGTTAAATTGTATGGAACTGAAATGCATTATTCATCGTTATTCCATCATGGGTGCGAGGAGTCAATATCATTTCTTCCAAATCATTCACATTCTGAATATTGCTATCATAGCAAATACTAGAAACGCCAACTTCCCATTCACCTTCTAAATGCAGTGGCCGATTTAATTCTACTCGATAGTCTGATGGTTTATTTTTGGGAAATTTATTCATAGAAGCATTACTGGGCAAGTAGATTAGAAACGAGTCCTTATTTTCACTTTCCATATTATTCACATTGGAAAAATATATTAGCATACGTTTGCATTAACTCTTCATTCGGAAATGGAGTGTAATACTTGTCACAGCATCTTTATGAAAAGGAATCAACGCACCAGCATCATCATAAATGGCAATATCAATTTGTGGGATGTAGTTTGATTTCAGCTTTGTATAATGCACTTTCTTGAAAGTATGCTCAGATAAAATACTGCAGCTTTTTGGCTGGTATGGTATCATTGCTAGCAATGGAGCTTCAACATCTCCCACACGTACATCTTCACCAATATTGGAATATATCTGAAAATAGTTAATACGACGCGATAGCGACATGTCTGCGCTAGCTTTGGTTACAGTACCACTTTTAAAGATATTTTGATCAAAACCCAAAATGTCCATTAGAGTTTTATCCATAATTAGTTCAATACCTTTTCCATTTATAGTGAGAGACAAAGTACCTTCTTTTTCAGAAAATGAAATATGTTGCTCATTAATCACTTCATTTAAATAATCTACAACCAATTTAACCGAAGTAATAATGCGAGGCATCAACACTCTTGTTTCATGTAAGAAACCACCAAAAGGCTCTACACACTTTCTGTATAAAGATACGGCCCATTCTGTATCAAATTGATTTGACCTTTCACATGGTAAATGTTGCATATCAGATTTTCCATGAACAGCTGCAGAACGATGTCGTAAGAACTGATGAAAATCTTTTGAACAAACTAATACTAGATCATCATCATTTAATTTGCTTATTGCAATATGATTAGATGATTTAATATAAGTCAATGTTGCCACTTGTTTGTCATCAACTCGAAGGAGATAATTAAATTTCTTCAATAATGTTTCAGGAGTCATGTTTGTCTTTCTTGGCTTAATCACAATCTTCTTCACCAACGTCTTCTCATTTCTTGGAATAAGATCTACATAATAAGCTTCCTCTCGATATATTAACTGTTTATGACCACTTATGTGGTAATTAACGTTAAAATTATCATAGCTTGTTAAGGCGCTAGCGAGGTAGCCTAAATCATTTCTTAAACTTGGACTTAAACCAACAATCCAATCTTTCTCAACTACATGATGTACATAATTATAATCATCATTGTGCGGAGTAAATTGGACAATATGTTTACACGCTTTATTCAAGAAATCATATATAAACTTTTTACATGATAAGAGATCTTTCTTTGGCCACTGTGGAATGTATACTCGGCACCCCTTTTCACATTGATAAGCAGCTGTACGCCTCATATTAATAGTCATCACCTCATGATCAAAAGTATAGACACAGTTGCTATAAACAAGTTGAGTGACACCCACTTCCCAATTCCCATTTAGCTGTTGTGCATGATCAATGGGAGTAGAAAAGAGTGCGGCTCGATTGCTAGTAAATCTCTTTGTAGCCGCATTGCTAAGCAAAATATGATAAAACGACATTTTTATATTGCTAATCTGCAACTTTGCATAACATCATGAAGACTTGGATTTTGGACTCTCTACAATATATCAGAGTTGATCGTGATGGAAACGTACATTTCAAAAATTCTCATGGTCATACATCAAGAGGAATTACATTAACATGGCGACAATTTGTCAACCTCAATGATATCATGAGGGATTTGGAATATTTTGAAACATTAAGATTCATCTCCTTGGGTGATCAAGTTTGGCTTCAACATTACAGAAATGAAATTCAAATCTACCATTCTCATTCCGCAAACTGTTTCTCATTTCGCAAATACAATTGGGAGAAGTATAGAAGATACATACATCGCTCCATCATGACATTTATTCGTCGTGAGTTCATCGCCCTACTATGCAAATCTTAATCAGATATGATTACCACGCACCATGAGTTGGAAATTAGATTCCCTACAACGTATTGAAACGGATCATGATCGAAACGTCTATTTCAAAGATTCAACTGGAAATGTGAGAAGAGAGTTTGTTTTATCTTATCGTCATTTTCAATCTCTACATCATATCATGAAGGACTTGAAATACTTCTATATGAAAAGACATTCACGTATTGGAAATCGCATCTGGCTGCGCGTCAACAATCGGCGAATTCAACTCTATCATTCCCAACTTCATACTAACTTCACATTTCATCAAGGTAGTTGGGAAAAGTATAAAAGGAAGGTACATCGCTCAATTTACTCATTCTTTCATCATGAAGCGCCATCGCTACACCATCGTCAACATTCTCCGTCGCTTCAGACTCTACACCAAAATCGATCTCACAACATTACGCCAACAGCTTCCAAACAGCAAGTATTACCCGGGCCGTCCTCAAATGTTAGTGGTGAAGATGAACAATTCACGGAATCTTCAACTCTTCCCAAATGGGACTGTACAGATTCTCGGCGCCCTTTCTCATTCATCGGCGCAGTCAATGCGCTTAGAGCTACAAAGACTACTACGTCGGATATGGAAGAGGGAGAGGTGTGTGATGTCGAATCTGACTGTGGACAATATGGTGATCTCTACTCAATTGAGTGACAGTCTATCATTTTTGAAGATTCGTACCAGCAGTTACAGTTTGTGTTATGAACCCGAACTTTTTCCTGCAGCTCTCATTAGTTGTTGGTTGCCTGTGCATGTGGCAATCTTTCATAATAGTAAAGTGATCATTACTGGACTAAAATCTCATGAACAAGCAAATATGATCCTAGACTATCTCATTGAGTATGTACGTACCCAGCGGATTGTAAAATAAAAAACAATTTTTCCAACATGATGTTTTTATTTCAAATCATGATAGAACTTACAAATCATTTTTTCATTAGAGGATGGATTACATGAAAAGTTTTGAATAACAGATGCAAATCGAGATACATGTAAACGTTTTAAGATGAAGTACAGTACAAAAGCACCACACGTTGATGAAAGTGGATGTTGTAGTATGCGTTCATTTCGCTGATATTGACGCGTATGTTTTCTCAACCACTGCTGTGTTGGTATATTTGGAGGTTGAGCAAGAGAGTCAAATAGTTCACCACGTCGGTCTTCTCCAATAAAGATCGCTTTCCAATGCTCACCGCCTAAATTCTGTGAATGAGTGTTTAGCACAATAAAGATGGGATAGTGATTTACTGCAGGTGGTAAGGTATCGAGTGAATAGACATTATCGAAAGCTTTCAACGTCGCTTCGTCTGCATTACGCTGCACTTTAGTCTTAATATCGTCAGCAGTCAACCAACTCATTAACGATTATACTGAAGAATCACGTCACGATACTTTGTAATTTCAATATTTGAATCGAAGACTGCATAAATTAATACATTGATCGTCTCAGGTAGTGTTCTTTTGAACGTCAAATCCAAACGAATATTATGAGGCACGTTCGCTTGACGATAGGGTGCACTAATATCGCTGTCAGCAGTCAAATCAAATGCATAAATAGTATATCCACTCTTAAACTCTTTCATAGTCAGTCCGTTGGTATCATCCGTATTGTAAAAGCCAAAGACATCCATAAAATCAACATAACTGCGCATAAATTGATCCGAAGCAAAATCTGGTTTGTAGGGTGGACCAGGATGACTCACACCATTAACACGTAAAGCAATTTCACTTAACTGATTGTGTTTAAAATTGAAAGGATTCTTCTTTATATTACCATTAAATGCATCATTTTCAACCATTGCCACCATGAGGAGCTTCGGTGCTTCCGATGGAAAGAGGCCATCTTTCATGAAACTCTTTTGATCTTTCGGAATTGTAAAGGTGAGAAGCTTTGTATGCTGAACGGGGTAAATGGCATTTTGGCGGTTAAGACCTTCAGCATGCCCTCTAATGACACTTGGATTCGGTACTACTCGACGAATGTAAAGTGCAATATCTTCCACATGAATTCTAAAATTGTCAACTTTAGCAAATGCATTCAGCGCAAATTCAGGCTTATTCAATGTCAGCTTGAGTCGCATGCTGGTATTACAGAGTAAAAACTTTGACTGTCTAAAGAAGTCTAAATTCAGCGGACCATATAGCTGACATACTCTACTATCTTTAATCATAGCAGATCGCTTTACAAAGCCACTGTTTGTTTCAACATCAAATTTTCCTGCTTCATCTCTGTACCATCCCATGGCTTCCATATGACTTTTTTGTGCTGCTGGATGAAACTGTGATACATGATTGAAATATGATTTATAGGGATAATCGCTTTGACCACCTTCCACCTGCTGCTCTCCAATCGTTAGAGAAACATCGCGAAGTAATGTAGTCAATGGTAAATTGTTCAGTCCAACTTTATGTGCATCGTCAATAGCAGTTCCATCTGCTTGCTGAATTCTAAACCTCAAATCAAGCATCGCATAACTCAAATCTATGTAGTCATCACTACCACCAGGAATAACAAATTCAATGGGGCCAGCATTCTCAGCTGTTCGAGGATGATAATCTACAATACTTGAACTAAGAATATCTGTCTGTATGGCTTGTTGATCGAACAAACAAAAACCGGAAGTTTTACACTCCATGATTAGAAGTTATAGCAGCGTCGTCGTTTAGCGCCTGATGAATGATTAGAGCCTCTGCGACGTTTGCGTGAATGCCTTTTGACTGAAGATCGCACCTTACCAGCTCCGCGATGTTTCCTCCTTCCTTTTCTCATTCGTTTAGGTGATTTCTTTCCTTGAGTAACACCAGCAATGGTCTGCTTCAATGTTTTTAAACCGCGTTCCTTCCCACGATTCAACAAACTGCTCTTAAAACTTCTACCTCTGGAAAGATCACTAGCAACATCACCAGCAAAGCCAACGGCATTACTTAAAACATTTCGTTTTAAAGATCTACCGACATTGGATATGAGAGGTGCTACAACAGATTTCAGTGCACCAAGTATGCTACCTCCACGTTGGCGGCGAGCACCGATGTAAATTTGTCCTCCACCACTTACGTAGGAGGGTCGTGAATAAAATGAGGCAGTTGGATTCATAGCTCAAACCCTAAACATTGTTAGTTACAACTTTGCATGAATCACTGTCGATCACTTAGATGAAAGATGTCGGCACGACGCATCCAAGAGTTCATACTTGAAGGATAACCAGTCCATTTAACAAGACACCATTCTTCACCTTGCCGTTTTTTACATCGAATGATTTTCTCTACCAAATATGTTTCACTTTCAGTGACTACCTCAATCTCATCGCGGTAAAAGCTACCCTCAATTTCTTCATTATCGTAATCTTTCAACTTGTAGGTGGTCGGAGAGTCTTTTTGATTAATCCTTGATACTGTAAATACCTCCTCTGTCCAATTCGGGAGGTACCCTTTAGCAAAAACACTTTTCACTTTTGAGATACGAACTTTATCGCCAATTTTCACATCACTTTTCACATGAGTGCGTTTACGTTGGAATGATTCGCGCACTTTATCTACATTGTCAGCATTTACATCTACTGGTCTGAGTCCAATAGAACGATGGATAGAGTGATTGTAGGCATGGAGTGTATCTTGTAGAACCTTTGTCCAATTTTGTGTCAAGTTGGCAGTAAAATGTCGCCACAAGCGATTTTTTAATGTGCGATTAAAACGTTCAACGAGTGCAGCTTTATAAGCGCTCTTTACACTAAACAACTCAATGTCATGCCTCTCAAATAATCTTGTCACATGCTGATTTTCAAACTCTTTTCCTTGATCACTCTGAATTCTTTTTGGAATGCGACCTTCTCGAAAAATTGTTTGGAATGCTTTTGCTACTCCTTTCCCTTCTTTAGTTTTTAAAGGTTGAGCCCACGCATAACGCGAGAAAATATCAATGACGGTTAAAATAAAATTATTGCCCGAGTTATGTTTTGAAATGGAGGCAACATCGCACAAATCTGCTTGCCACTGTTCATCGATGTCATGAACAATATAATGGCGGGTGCGGTACTTCTTTTTCGCTTGTTTGTGGAGTGTATAGGTAGCCTGACCCTTTAACCATCGTTTCACTTGTGATTGTGGAAGACCACTCGCTTTTGATAATTTCTTGATAGATGCAAATCCTGCCGGATGTTTTACATCATAATAGATTGACTTCAAACGTTCAGTCGATGACGACTGACTCTTTTTCCTCCTTCTCATCTTTTTGTTTTCTTCCCTTTCTACATTTACAACAACTGCAGCATTTAGCTTTAGCGGTTTTGCGATCGTGTTCACATTGCTTAGGGGTTTCATTATGAGAGCTGGCGCAGCAAGTGCAAGTGACAACGACATTCACCTCTGGTGGCTCATTACATGGCAAGCAACACATCTGCTTCATATTAATAATCTGAGAACATGTATTTCCTGGGAGGAGCTGTTTTACGTTTTCCTTTTACCAGTTTTAGTGGCGATGTAGATCTACGTCGAGTTCTTCCTCTTGTTTGCTTAGTGAGTGTGGGAGGGGATGTAGCAGGTGACGCCTTAAACCAATTTGTTGGCATTTTCATCGTCTGAAGCATTGGAGTAGTAGCCACTGTTGAATCAAGTTCTTTCAATGTCTCATTATTCAAAGCAAATTTTGGCACATTATGCTTTTTCAATAGTTTAAGAAAGTATGACCAACCAGGTGGAACATAGCCCTGACGGCGCTTTCTACGTGTCGCATACTGAATCAAGTCTTCATAACGTGAAGCATCAATCACTTTATTTTCATCTGTAATGATTTCTCCTCTATCATTTACATTGAGATGGGGCTCAATACTATTGAAAAGAGATATGGCATGTGCGCGAGATGCTAAAGGTGTAGCAGTCGATACAGAGTCACGCATCTTATTCTTCAAGTTTTTCAATTGCTCAACAGTTTCCGATTGTAATAATACAGCACGATGTGGATCTTTGATGTGAACATTTTGCTGATAATCTATTTCTTTCCTATACATTTGATTTGCAAGAGGTTGCTTTACTTGCTGCATGGCAGTCAATTGTACATATTCATCCTGAGGAATAACAATCATGCGAGAATAAGAACTCATAGTTTGTAGATAATCATGGGAGTTTTCAAAATATCACTTCGAAATCTAAATTCTTCCGGACACTCTTGCGTAAAGTCAATGAATAAGTAACCGTATGGTTTTTCAGTAGCTGCTTGAAAAATTTCAATTAAGGCTTTTGATCCTCTGGGTGCAACTTGTCGCGCTAAAATTTCAAATTGACTTTTATCTCGCGGATTCTTGAAAATAGCATAATAGTGTGTATTCAGGTTTCGTGTACGAGCTTCTTTTCCATCAGGAAACAAATTTTGTGTAATATAGATGATAAAGCACCTTTTATGGTGTGCTGCGCGAGTAAACATATCTGTAACATCTTTTGAATTCTTACTTTCTTTTAATAAATCATCCAATACAACAACATCATTAGACTGAAGTTTATCCACTGGAATAATTCCTTCATGTCGAATAAAGTTGCGACTTTGCAATTCCTGAAACAGCGACGGTTGATAAATACCATAACACCAAATCACTCGATTGATAGGTTCCTTAAACAACTCCCTTCTTTTATCCAATAAATTCAGTGTGAAAACAGTTTTACCTGCATGAGATGGACCTGATACAGTCAGAACTTTATCACATTGAAGTCTGAAATCCATTTTATTACTTTGAGACTCAACATTTGCATAATTAACGCTTAGAGCCAAAGATATTTCCCAATAGGTTGCCCACGGCAGGAGCTATCATTGGAAGTATTGCTGAAAGGAAACCGCCCTTTTGTGTTAGAGTTTTCCTCTTTCTTTGAAGGGCGACTTTAGGATTGGAGATGAAACGCAATTTTGTAGCATATCGCTTAAGTAACTTTCGTTGTTTTGGCGCTAATTTCTTCGTCCTCAACTTCCTCACATGAGAAATAATTTCACAAATGAATTTATCGTTAGCATGTCGTATAGCATTGTATCGCTGATTTGCTTTCATTCGTCGGAGAGCTTGAATGGCTGAAGAAAACTTTTGACTTTTACGTTTCGTCATTTTACGTTTCGCCATTTTCCGTGTTAGTCTTTGCTAAAACCTATCTTTACCACATTTGCATAGGTACTAACTATTGCGACATAAGTGACACTCGAAATGAGCAATATCACAGTGGTAACATTGGCAAAGTTGAATGCAATTACGTATGAAACAGCGTTGACAAAAAGCATGCTTACATCTCTTGAAGATGCGCTTTTCATTTCCATCCTTTCGCTTACATACATCACAACACATAGTTTCACCGTTACTGATGTCTATAGCAAGTCTTTTTGAAGATATGAATTTGCTAGCCTTTTCTAAATAATAGACGCATGTACAGAAGGAATATACTTCGAGAGTGAGCAGACATAGCTCGAAAACCAGTTGTGCTACAATCAAGTACCACTGCATTTTCAATTTTTCTTTATGGAAAGTTGAATGTGAATATCTGAAATCGCTTCAATCACTAGACTGCTACCATGATGGTTAAATGCGTTAAGACGTTCAGCAATTTTTATCATATGTCTTTTAAAAAATTCTTCGGGGTGATCTACCACTTCCATTGAATAAGAAGCAAAATGGAAAGAGCGACTTTCCACCTCTTCCTTTCCAAAATGACTAAACTTAATTTTCGCAACTAATCGCGCCATGATAATGCTATCAGAGAATGTATTCATTAACTCTAGAAATAGAGTGCTAGCATCATCGACCACTGCTTCGATGTCGGTCTCATCTTTATGAAATTTTATCACATAATCTTGAACAGCTCCTTTTAAACTTTGCCTATGAAAACGTAATGTTCCGCAGTCGTTTGAGAAAGACATGATCGCCCTTTATCTAACCCATCCATTGCATGAAAACAACAACTCTTCTCATAGTAACATTTATTGAATAATGGTAACAAGCATGCATTATAAATCAATGGTTTGAAAGAGATAAAATAGATACAGCTGGTAACTATCATACAGCGAGCAATGATAACCATACAGGACTTTGGCAGTGTTGAGGTAAGGAGGAAAGAAGCATTGGTTATGAACGTAGCTACTACAACGAACAGACAAAATAGGAACACACAAATCCTTAAAACGTTTCGTGACTTCATGATAATGTTGATTCACTCTACTATCCAAGGTGGGAGCAAAATATCATCAATGATTAGATTGGGAAATACTTTCCTCTCCTTACCAGGATTATTACAAAAGATGCGTATAACATTGAAAGCAGCTAACCATCGTTTAAAGTCAATAAGAAGAGCACTCTCACAAGAAAAGCCATAGTCTTGCAAATATTTCAGATTAAGTCCATGAATGTGTTTTCTCGCCCATTGATCAACATTGGGATCGCAGTTGGCATGTTGATGATAGACACTAACAATCTGATATGTCCAATTGTTCATAGCAATAGCACTGAGCTCCTGTACAGGTTCACCCTCACAATCCATAAAAATGATGATAGAAGCCTAAAACGGAAATTTACACATCTAAGGAAACGTTCTATAACATATTACAAAATGAAGAATTACATCGATGCTTTTCACGACAAAATACACAAATGATATGATGGCAACGAAGAAGTAAAATGTATCTAATAAGACCACGTCTACGACACTCAAAGCACATAAGCGAATTGTCATAGGGAAGAGTTAGGAAAGGACTAGCAATTCTCCTTCTTTGATTTGCGTTTTGATGTAGCATTCTTCTCCGACTTGCGCTTCGTACCACTGCTGTTAAGGATTTGATCAATTATGTCGTCCACGTTGGGTGGTTTCGGAATATATAGGATGGATTCCATATGCATGGAGAGAGAGGCTATTTTATTATCCTTGTGTCGACCATAATATAGCCCATTCACTTTGAAAAGGATATCCCAAGTACCTTCTCCGAGCTCATCACATCTGATGGGTATTGAATGATCTCCATCCTTCTTATAGTAAGTACACCAATGTGATACCGGTAGGCAAATGTGATTACCATCCCAAATCTTTCTATAGGGAGTATCCTTGTCATCTCTAGCCTTCCACTCTTGAGCAAGAGGAGTAGGAATGTCCATATTTAATGTCACGTACTCCTCAATAGTATCAAGTTGGTGGCGAATGTACGGACTCACGGGGATCAGTATGTAGTCCCCATACTGATTGTGCATTATCTTGACATCCGTGGAAGGGAGCATTCCCGTTTGGAGTACTACGCTATGATCATCATAACGCAAGGCTTGTTTAAATTTACGCTGTAGCGGTGTAGGATTATGTACCTTGGTTGTTTCTTCCACTGGCCTCAGTTGTAGATGATCTGACCGTAGCGAACCTTGTAACGTTTGACCGCCATTTTGTCCTACTAGTGCAGTAGATGGAGTAGATGCCTGAAAATGAAAAAAGATTGTATTAAGTTTACGTTCAAGGGAGGAGAGGGAGGGAAGTAGCGACTTACCATTTTAGTTGGATAATAGAACAGGGAACTAGGGAGAGAGAAAATGTGCGTCCGTCACTCGTGTGATTCAACGATGGAATGATTCTCGCTGTGGAAGGCTCGCTATTTATAAAGAAATGCTTGATTCTCATTGGATGATGATCCTCATTGGACAATAACATCAAGTTGATTCCAAATCTGGCATCCGTTTACCAATCCGATAGTTCGTTTTGAAGCTACAGCCCAAAACGTCCCAAATTCTAACTCTGTCGTTTTTCACCAATGTCCCAAAATCTTAAATGGCGTCTCACATCTAAACGAAGGCAGATACGAACAAGCCGATTCTTTCACTGAATTTGTCTCACTCTTAGCTTTCAAACGAGCTATCGCACGACAAAATCCGTCCACTGGAAGCCAAAATCGAAGCAAGCTGTCCAGGGGGGGGGGACGTCAGCCGAAAATTTTTTCTCTCCGACTTCGCTGGAAACATCCTTCCTAACCCAAAATTTCACGTAGATTCCGAATCTGGCCTCCGTTTTCTCATCCGATGCTTCGTTTGGACGCTACACACCAAAAACATCACACACTATAGCCTCAAGACTAATCCTGGCGGTCGCCCACGTCAACCTAGACGGTCGCCCACGTCAACCAGGCGGTCGGACCAACTCACCCGAGTCTCACACTCTGTCGTTGCAGGGGGGGGGACGTCAGCGAACATGTTGTGAACGTGGACCCACCTGGCCGGCACACCACGACAGACCACAACCTCTGTCGTTCCAGAGGGGGGGGGACGTCAGCGAACATGTTGTGAACGTGGACCCACCTGGCCGGCACACCACGACAGACCACAACCTCTGTCGTTCCAGAGGGGGGGGGGCTCAGACACGAAGCACCACGGCGGCCGACCACGACACTCTGCCGAGCCAGAGGGGGGGGGGACTCAGCGATGGCGGCCATCTTGCGCGGTCCAGAAGTGGAGTTTTGCTTACTACTTACATGGATGTCTAAGATGGAATTAAGTAGTCCCATGGACTTCTAGATATCTGTATACTATCTATTGGTGGGTGTGAAATGTAATGATTTTTTTCTCGTTTAGCGCCCGGAAATTGTAATGTAAAACTATTGGGAAACTAACATGAATAGAATTTTAGGTACTGGCTATCTTTCGTCTTTAGGGTAATATCTTAAATTACAAATACGCTTCTAGTTCAATCTATGCGATGCAAGAATTATATTTTTTAGAAAGGAAAAAAATTAATTTAAGACAAAAAGTATAAAAAAATGCAAATTCTCAAAAAATACACAACCTGAAAAAGAAAAAGACTATAATTGCTTAATAACGAACAAACGTAGTGTCGAAGAAGTGTCCGTGTCGAACAAATGTCGTGTCGAAGAAGTGTTCGAAAATTTGTCGAACAAATGTTCGTGTACCAACAGGTTTTATATGTTTCACTTATTACAATGTTACCCGCATTGGTTCATAGATTGCACAATATGCATATCTCGTTATTGAGTTTAAGTTGCAGAGATTCATAGTCTACAGCAAAGTTATGTATGTATGGCTATTACGCGAGTTACTGCAATAGGAAAATAACCTATTTTTCAAAAACTAAAGCGGGTTTCACAATGTGACATCAAAGTGAAACGACTCACCCATTTTTGCATGGCTTCAATCGTTGTCTTTTTCCACAGTCATGAGGAAGGGAATTAAATTGGCACACACAATCATTGATTTACACAGCCTTGATCCTATACGTTTGAAGTGGTTTATCAGAATCACAGTTGACCAAGCCGCGTACACGTCACGACACCAGAAATCTCACAACTTCATGCGCACTTAATAATTGGCACGATGTCGGGCCGGCAACTGTTCAAATGAGCGCAGGAAGTCTAACCTGTTAGCAGACAGCTTTGTCGGGTTGTAGCGGTATTGTCATAACGACAGGGAATCGATGCATGTTGCACGCGCTGCGCTCGTTGTGTGAATAATGCCAATTGACATCACAGAGTGACTGTCTGATCAGACGTGAGCCGTGCGCAGGAAGAAAAATAATCCTCTGTGGGGATGGTCGACAAACAACTAATTGCTCAGACTAAGTGACCAAGTTGCAATGCAAGTTTGCTGTCCGATGCATGTTTGGTAGCGATTTATTTTACATAATTAAAGAAATTATTGGAACATGAAATCATTAAAGTATTTGTGAATCACTGCTATCTGCACTGACTTGCAAGCAGGATAAAATCGCTCATATGAAAGTGTTCATTATTCGACACACTGGTTCAGTTTATTATTCGACATTTCAGTTCAGTTACAATGCTTGATTATTGTATACCGCACAGTGTTTGAATAGCTGTCTACTTTGGTCTTGAACGACCATTAATAAAGGATTTCTGAACACTGATCTTTAAGGACAAATGGCAGTGACATGTTACACGGAATTTCTGTATGCTTCACAACAAAATGATTAGGCTATAGAATGCGGCGGAAGCACACTCAAATTAACTCTTTGATGACATCAAGAATTGATGAGAATAAGTAAAATGAATCTGCATCTTTTGATTACAAGCTTGGCGCTAACGTACACTATTTGCATTTTGATCCAACCATCTATGCGAATTCAAACAACAGAATGTTTACACAAAGGGATGCAGGCTATAGCTGGTGATAAAAGTTAGCAACATTGGCTTTACCAATAGGCATCTATTAATCATTGACAAGAAGCTGGCAAATTTCGCTTTGCTAATAGCTATCTATTGGCCAGCGACAAAAAGTAAGCAAAATTCGGTTTGCAAATATCCATATACTCGCTAGCTAAGACATCGCTTACTCGCTCACTAAAAGCCAGCGAATAATGAGCACTTTTCCCAGCGGGAGTCAACTTAACCGGTGGGCAGAGGAGCCACTTCATATATCGTTGCAAACATCTGAATACGACAAACAATTATAAACACCTGAGATGTGTAATGTACATGTACAAATGTGAATAATATAGCAATATTGTGAAGGATGTCGACATTGTTTTGTCAAACTATCCTATCTCAAAAAAATGACATTTCGAGAAATCGTCGCTTAAAGAATTTCTTCATCTTTGTTTTTCATCTCAGAAAAAACTATTGCAAGAAGAGACTTCAAATTTCGGGATATCAAATTTGACAATGCTGATTGTCGAAAATGGACAAATAATTTTCGAAACACTTTTTCAAAAGCTGAATATCTTGACATAGGATAGTTTGACAAAACTTTAATTCTGTTAAGTCTGAGATAGGATAGTTTGACATTTTGTACCGTGCTTCATAGTAATAATGATGGAAATTCAATAAATCATGCATCAAATGAATCATCTCATCGTGGCAGCTCAGAAAATATTCTGCTTTAGAATTCAAGGTCATCCTACAGATCAAATTGAAGGTCAAAGGTCAAAAGATGGAGAATTTCGTTGAACTCAGTTTTTCATCGCATTTCAGTAGTTTTACAACACTGTAGTTCAATGTAAAAGTAGAATATATGATACGAGGTTAGTTGATGATTGCTCAGAAATGTATTGTCCGTATGCTAGAAGTTTAATAGCTCTGCATAGTAGGCCTTTTGTACATTATTGTTCGTAGGCCTGCATGTAGTGATGCAAATGGAAAATTTTCCAATTTTTTCAAAATTTTCGGGGAAATTTTCCACTGGAAAATTTTGAAATTTATTTTTCGGTGATTGACGTTTTTTCCTTTGTTTTGGAGACTTATTTTAGTCGTTTGAAAAGACTCTGTAATATTCTAAGACCAAAAACTTCTCTATCATCCCTGTATGTCAACTTTTGTAACCAACTGCACCTTTTTCATGTATATTTCAGATCTTTCCAAATGAATTTCAGACATTAGATGGATTTCAGATTTCTCTAGCTGAATTTCAGATATCTGTTAGAAGCACAGATGAAAAGATCTTAAATTCAATTGGAGATTTGACATGTGGATCATATCTGAAATTCATTTGGGCAGATCTGAAATCGAATTGGAACTATCTGAACCATCTGAACTAGAAATGGAAGATGTGTATCCTCAGCGAAGATGTCGGACAATAGGCCAGAAGTTAAAGGCTATCATAGATATTCTTTTACTCATCACAGATATCTTTAGTGACCAAATATCTAACGAGTTTACAGTCTTTATGTCTTCCAAAATGGTCGCTCTTCAATGCTGCGCGGACTGTGTGCTTATATTTCACCTGTTCATCAACACATGAAGAATTTCTTTCACTGATCCATGCTGCAGAATAAAGCTTAACTTTCAAGCTAATGAGTAAATTCCAAAATGAAGTACATTATTTTTGCTCCAGATCTTTCACAGTGCATGATATTGTACCCCTATTGTAAAGCAAGATACACGTTATAGTCCGGGAGCTAGCGTGAAGTTGTGCAGGGAACGAGGTAGTACATAAAACTTTCACATAGCATAGTACACCTCTAACCTACTGCAAAACTTCGCGTCTGCCGGATCAGATCATTTGCTTTTAAGAAATAGAGAGGATAACAAAATCCTATGTATTTCCAATGGTAAAATTGTGACATTTAAGGTGTTGACTCCATTTTTTCGAGTTTTTGCTCATAAAAAATGTACAAGTTGGTATTTTGTTGAACTGGTTATTATAGAAATCATCTACAGATCATGATCTTTCAAATGAGTTATCATTCAGTGACAGAGGATGAAGTAAAGTGTACAAACAGACACTTTCGTTGGTGTAACTGCAAATTTTAACATAGAAATTTCAGGAAAATTGTTGATATAATTTAACGAAAAGTGTCTGTTTGTACACTTTACTTCATCCTTTGTCACTGAATGATAACTCATTTGAAAGATCATGATCTGTAGATGATTTCTATAATAACCAGTTCAACAAAATACCAACTTGTACATTTTTTATGAGCAAAAACTCGAAAAAATGGAGTCAACACCTTAAATGTCACAATTTTACCATTGGAAATACATAGGATTTTGTTATCCTCTCTATTTCTTAAAAGCAAATGATCTGATCCGGCAGACGCGAAGTTTTGCAGTAGGTTAGAGGTGTACTATGCTATGTGAAAGTTTTATGTACTACCTCGTTCCCTGCACAACTTCACGCTAGCTCCCGGACTATTATCCAAAACGGTGTCTGTGTGATAATTAAAAATGCTAACAAAATTGCACAAATAGCCACTGTGGCAAAGGAATGTTCAAAAATCCGCGGACGGAACTCGCATTGCTATGATCGCTTTAATCGAAATAATGATGAAATTAAGAGTTTTAGACCCAATTTATTGGTACGTAGCTGCCTCGGCAGTGGAAGCGCTCAAATTATAAGGCAGCTATCAAAAAAATCAAAATTTTCCGGAAAATTTTCATCACTACCTGCATGTAGCTACCGGCACAATAGTAGGTCTACGCATATTTTACTACTCTGGTCTATGAATGTTTGTGGCTAATGCAGTGCGATACAAAAGAATTTAACTCTCTCCTGTTTATACTTAATGTTGTAATGACAAATTATGTAATGTAAATTTACGTGCATGCAAGTAGGACCATGACATCCTACTGTATACGCGTTGTACAAATCTCAACTACCTATTTATGAATGCTCCCGACAAAAACTATAGGCCTAAAGTTCAGTAAAAACAACTCTAATTATCAGTGCATGAACGTGCATTAACATCATTCGTGCAAATAGAAACGTATTAGGTTTATGTACATGAAGTTTACAATACGTCAGAGAGAAAAAGTTGTTCACAAATTTACGCAGGGCAAGTTCACAAGACTTCAGACAGATCAGCCTATTGGTCATGCTGGTAGCTCGGAAACGTCGGGTCTTCAAGTTTATCGACCTAAATTACATTCAGAGGTGACGATTTCATCGTAGTGACGATTTCATCGTAGGTGACGATTTCTCTGTACGAAAGTGTAGCCGGAATAGATCCACTTTTCACCAAATCTTCCAAATATTTCTTCTTTTGAAAAGAAATCCCGGGTTGTGTTTCGAAAGCTGCCCTTAATTCGGCAAGGATTCTGCACTTGGATCATCTACGAAAATTGATCGCCATGAACTCACTGTCTGTTGAACATTTGAAAGGCATTTGCTTCGGATCAGTCTTACCGATGCGAATGTGGCGAATGTTTTTCCATACAATTTTTGATCCATTTGTAGCCTCAAATCTTGGAAATCATTGATTCTCGTAGATGTTTGGAGTCTTGTACTTCTTCTGCTGAATGAATGAAGATTTCATACTTTTTACCGTCTCGTCTGAAGTTCCGAACACATAGGAGGCAAATTCTGAAACGTTAAACATCTCATCAGGATCAGAGCTAATTGTTGAGACTGTCAACGTTATCGCTGTCCTGTTGAGAATGGCCAGAAACGTAAAATGCTGGATCAATGGATTGAATATTTGGCAGATTTTCAACAGCATGGCTCATCATCGCCACCATAATGGAGTTTCTATTTTGACCACTGCATGAATCGGACGTCATTGCAATTTGGGTATTTCCAACTAGCAAGGAATCAATTTTTCGCAAATCGTCTACAAAAATGTGCACATTTCATTTATGCCTTTCTTTGCAACGCCCTCATGCCAAGTATGGCAGGAGACATCATTAGAGATGGGTTAAATAATTCTGTGTAAGCATTCAGTTTTCTTTTGTAGAAAAAGATTGAAAATTATATTCTGAAAGTACTCGTCAATCAATGAGCGCATTAGTACACTAAAGGCCCGACATTACATTTCAGTAGATCATTCCATTTTGCATATATCAGCCAGGCTTTTGATTAACGTACTGAGCGTGAGCTTCCAGAAGACAACGTACAGCAACAGGTGTTCTTCGTCGAAAGTACGGCGAATAAAAACAAACGGTTCAATTCTGATAGGATAGGTCAACTTATATATTAAGAAAACATCAAGTCTGCTTCATGATTGTTGACGCTTTGTTTCTAAAAATAAAAATTAGGGTGATTCAGTTGTCCTTAGGAAATGCCTTGTGGTTCACTCTCCACACCTCACTGCAAGCTATTCATTTATAGTAGCTGTTTACTATTCAGGAATTCATTGCTAATGGGTTGCACTCAGTGGCGTCGCGTGCTCCCTGACCATAGGTCTTCACTCGGCATTGGAATACTATTTCTATACCAAACACTTTTAGGTACTTCTATTCTTTCCCCCCCCCACATTGCTGCTGTTGAAACCCGGAAGTGTTGCATCGTCAAGGATCTTTTCTTGCTCCTGCCTCTTCTCACTGACGTGGCATAGCGTTGAGTGTGTAAAACTCCTCTTATCTGACTTGTAGAACATTTACATCCCCAGAATCAGACAACTGCTCGTCATATGTCTGCTGACAGCAATCACACGAAGCTCATGATCACAGCTGTACCTTGTATTCTAACTGAGTATCCAAGGCACCAATCCTTCATCCCAGGGTTCAAGTAAGACTTCTCAGTCGTGCTGCAGTGTCACTCAGTGACAGATCAAGTCTACTCTAAACCCAATGTGACTAAGTTCGATGAAATTTCAGGAATTTAGAAAACTTGAAAAATTTGGGGGGGAAAGAATGGAAGTAGGCTACCCACTTTTATGTTACAACATTAATTTTCATGAATTTAAAACATCCCGAACATTATTTAAGGCCAAGTGAATGTGCACATGAGAAGTGATTGCTCATGTCGCTTAACCGCCTCAAGGAGCTGAGACCACATTATCTCGAGAAAAAAGGAGGCAAGGCTAACAGTTTCCTGTGCTTCTCACGGCCGGTCAGCCATTCACATGTTTGAAATTTTGATCCATTAGAATGTCTTGCGTATTGCTTCTTATTTCTTTCTCTGTGAGTACTTTCAATTTTATATCAGTTGTTGTCCTACCTTGCTTGACGACTGTCATCTTTTCAGCATATTCCCTTCGGACGAAAGGCGTGGTTATGATCTCATCTGCAGTACTAAACATAGTGTCACATCAATCACGTAAAAACAAATTAAGGAATTTTACCGAATCTGGGTTTTCGAGTCAGATGCATTACTCTGCATTCATTGGAGAACGCTCATCATCTGATCGCAGTCTTGTCTGAACGTCAGCCATCTGCTACTGTCGACGTAGTGCCTCTCTGACATAAAGCAAATCCGGGAACAATTAGATTGCACTTCCCTATAGGTACCGCGCCTCGATCAAGAATTGTATAGAATTTCATTGCAAAAATTGGAGAAGGCAAAGCATCATGTCTATCAGGAAAGCTAATATTGTCGCGGGCGCGTGCGCTTACTGCCTCACACACACAGCTATCTTTCGTTGTCTGAACATCAGTGCTCCGTCTGAACACACGACTAGCTTGTGTGTCTAATTGTTCGAAGAAAACAGCTGTGATTCAAGCACGTGCTGCAAAACCGTTCACTCTGAGATTAGGCCTAAGCGTCTGATTCTGAGACGGAAAGCTGTGCACAGCTGTCACGAGAAGCTATCGAATTTAAATGAATGATGACACTTTTCATTCTTATATTTGTTGGAAAATTATTTTTGAGGATGCGCCGATGGCCTCGCAGGTACGGAGAAGACGCCACTGGATAGGATAGTCTGAAAAACCACTTTCCCGAAAGACTTTGACAGTGAAAATACGTCAGGAGGTTCTTCACATGTCACTCATTAAAGTGATCGCAACTCAATTTTCAAAAAATTTGAGATGGGATAGTTTGACGTCAAAGCGATGTCGATGTGCTTTTTTGTTTTTGGTGAGAGAGGGTCTATCTGATTGCTTAAAAGATTTGGAAAAACCAAGTAGAGGTATTGCATTGAAAGTCTTGCTCTTCTATCTGACAATGCTTATGGCGGTTGGTGTGTTGTGATTGGCTTAAAATGTGGCTGTAAAAACTTTTGCGACCTCGTTCATGGCTCTTACACAGTTTTAATGAGCTTGAGTCACCCTGCGTGCTGTTTGCTGCTGCTATGTAACCGTTACACTAATCTAAAAAAAATTGCTACTAATCCCATCAAAAATCGGCAAATTTAACGTATACATACTCAAATTTTTATTAATGAAATATGCATGTTTAAATTTTTATTAATGAAACATGAATACATGATTGGAATTACAAATGTTCAAAATGCTTTCCATTAGCACGGACACATTTCTCTAATCCACTCATCCATGATGATGTACAGCATGATGATGTACAGTTTCTGATAACCTCAGGAGATATGGAATTCCAGGCAAGAATGAGTTTATCCTTCAGAATGTCAATCGTGTTTATTTCTGCGCGATGAGATTGTAAGTGGGACAAAATAATGCTCCAAATGGAATAATCCATGACATTAAGATCCGGAATTTTCGCCGGCCACTCATTTGGTGCAATAAACTCAGGAGTACTTTCGCGTAACCAATCAATGGTTCCACGAGCAGTATGGGGGCGAGCGCCATCCTGCTGCCAGATCCGGTGTTCACCTTCCATAATGTGATTAATGTCAGTAAACATATGAGGGCACATTTCGTCGCGATAAATCTGTTGATTAACTGTCTTTTTCTTTCCTGTCTGATTGTCATGACCTTCAATAAAATAGAGATTCGTTTTTCCATAATAAGAAACAGCACCATACACCAAAATCGAATGTTGTTGGGTGTCCACCTGTACGATAAGTTCAACTGAGGGAATGTCTGTCTTGACCGTAACGGAGCGATAAATTCGTTCATTTTGCTTGTTTAAAGGTGACTTCAGGCGAAATGAAGCTTCATCAGAAAACCATATTTTCTTCGACCTTTCATTATCAAAACGAGTAATGAAATCTTGTGCCTTCAATATGCGAGCCTGCCGATGTGCTTCTGTCAGTTGTTGGCATGTAACTTTACGATAACACTATTATAATATAGTATATTATATATTATATTCAATTTATTCAATATATTGAAAACAGTACCTTTCGCAATCCCTAACTCACGTGCGATATCACGCTGACTTGAATGTATTACTGAAAGACTTTGTAGATAAACGACTGAATCAGCCTGCAGATAGTGACCAGCATGTAAGTATCAAATCACCCATCCACAAGAATAATGCACTGACATTTTCTTCATTATACGAAATTTCCAAGACATCTCACACCACAAATCATAGTATGATGAAAATTGACCGTAGCATTTTACAAAGATTAATCTCATCATATCAGTCAGGTCGAAAGGTTGATTTGAAAAATATATTGAGACATGAGCTTATGAAAGTCCCTCTGTCATTGGCCACAGTTATAGAATTTATTATTTTATTATTATTATAGTCAATGGAACTTTGCATCAAGGAAGCAAATCTGTATTACTCAATATAATTGCACAAGGTGTAGAGATTCCTCAGCAACTGACTCCTACAACATCAAGTTGCTTGATAATTGATGGCCAGGCTCTAGTCATGTCTATAGGGAAACCCCTAACATTAAAACTTTCGGTGACTATAGCAACTTCTTTGTTGATGCAGTTCATAGAATGGGAATGCACTTCCATAGGATTGATATAGTATTCGATAGGTATCAAGCTGATTCAATCTAGACCGGTGCTAGGCTAAGTCGTAGAAAAAATGTTAAACCTATTAGACGTCAGATCGAAAATTCAAGTGTTCCTCTTCCATCTGACTGGAATAGTTCATCATCATGGAAGAAAACAAAGAAGATCTAATCTTTCTTTTGTCAAATCAGCTGATAGAACGCACTAGCACAACTCATCCTATTGTTGTGGTTTCCGGAGGTTTTCATGAGGCTTCCACAGTTAAGTCGTCTGATCCTGACCTCGACATTTCTTTTCTGCATGCTAGTCACGAAGAAGCTGATACCCGAATCATTTTACATTGTATCCATGCGGAAGAATATACGATCGTGATATCAGCGCGTGACACTGATATTCTTATACTGCTGTTGGCACATTATGAACAAATCAGTTGCCCACAGCTGTACATGAAAGCTGGTACATCAAAGTCTTATAAGTATTATCCAGTCCACGACATCTATCAAGGCCGTCTTCCAACTCAGGCAAGAACTCTTCTAGGTTACCATGCACTAACAGATTGTGACACCGTATCGCAATTCTATGGTCACTCAAAATCATCCACCTGGAAAGTCTTTCTCGAACATCATTTAGACCTTAGTGAACTTGGTAAAGCACCATATGATGATGACGTATTAAGAAATGCTGAAAAATTTATTTGTAAGATTTATGGAGTGAGTGAACTTGAAACTTGTGACGAGGCTCGAGTGAAATTGTTCTGTATATGACGCTCACAAGAAAATTTACCTCCGACCTCAAATGCCGCGAAGTATCACATCATGCGATCCCACTATCAAGCGATGATATGGAATCAGGCCTGCATTCAGTACCCCCCGAATTACCTGCAAAAACGGACATGGGATGGATGAAAGAGGATGGAAAGTTGCAGCCTCAGTTACTGGACCTTCCTCCTATCCCAAAAGCCTGCAAGGAGATCCTGAGCTGCGGTTGTGTAACAGGCTGTGTAAATCAACGATGTTCTTGCTGAAAGTTTTCAATGTCGTGCATTGACGCATGCAAATGTAAAATCAATGGAAGCAATTGTCAAAATGTACAATAAGACAAGTGATGATCTAATTTTAGCCATGAAGTTTCTTTTGAATTACTGTATGGAAAGATACAACAATTATTGATTCTATATTTCCTTTAATTGTTTCAGGTTGATACTTCTTTAACTTACTAGCTTATTTCCTAGTTTTTCGTCCTTGTCCACGTTAAACGGGGTCAGACAAATGAAGCCTTGACGTCACTACTCCCTGATACTGGAGGCTTCAACAGTGCTGGCATAATCAGACATTTCTGAAGCGGTGTGGTAACTTTTAGTCCCGATGCCCGTCCTGGTGACTTCCAATGGCACTTTCGGGGCTTGACCTATTGACCAAAAAGTCGCTAGGCCATGCACTTAACCATTGTGCCACGAAGAACACTTTAACATAAATGTGTATTTTGCTTCAGGTTGGATTGGTGCCGCATTGCATTCGAGTGTCGCGGCTTGACTTAGCAAGATGATGTCTAAGTTCTTGGAGATGATTGTAGCATCAATGATAAATCATGTTTTCTAAATGCCACGAATAAGCCGAAACATATTTCTGTTTACATTTGATTGTAAATAGAGATTCTGTACATATGCTATTTGTTGTTTTGATATCCTCGTAAATTTTCGATTTACTGATCAGTCAATTAAGCAAATTGCAAAAATTATTTAATTTCCGAAAAATCAAAATTCATCATATAACATATGATACTACTGATGTAATGACTTTTAATTGTAATAAAATAGAAATATGTTATTTATCAGTAATTAACTAGTGCTTCGCTTGGTTGAAAACTTCACCGCATTGTTAAAAAAAGTAGCTAACATATTATAATATCCTCTTTAAAATAACTTTTGAATATTTCTGGAAGCATTTTAAATTTCAAATTTTCGGGTGTAAGGAATTGTTTTCACGCCGGGCATACAGCAGATTCGGAATCACCATATTCGAAAACCCCCAAATCCACTGTATGCCAAGAATTAACATAAAATGCCTTCAGGGTTTCGATTTTTTGAAAAATTGCCTAGTCTATAATGGAGATGTGTTTGGTGTAGCAGCCAATTGCAAAACGGATTGTCTCGTCTGTTCATTCACAGTAGAGGATGTCCCGGTACCACGCTTGCGTTTCTTTGCACTTAAAGGACCTTCATTTTTTAGTGTATGGACAACACGATCGAACTGTCTTTGTGAAATTGTTTCAAAAAAAGTTTGGTAACACACCAGCACATTTATTGTATCCCCAAGTTGGATTTTCGGACTTAAACAAAACAATTACCTCACGTTGAAAATCGTTCAGATGAGCAGCCATTGATAATAAGAAAACTGAACAAGTGCACACACTATAATTGATAATAAGAAAACTGAACAAGAAATCTGACTGCTAATTTTATCTCTGCCTTTATTCATACGCCAATTCTATCCGCCAATCAGAATCCTTTTATCACGCACTGAGGAAGTGTTTATGTACAATAAGTAGTAAAACAATTAGCCTATTGATTTGCCGATTTTTGATAAATGAGAAACACATACATGTAGACTCGCCGCGTATCCACCAGTGGTACGCGTACAGCACTTTGAAAAACTTTGCACTAACAGGATGTCCCTAGATTCTTTATCTACAACATGAACCGCTCTTGAAACTTCGGATATTTGTGGCGGATTGAAGTGTAATTCGGTGCAGATTGTCTAGAATACAACGTCTTTTAAACTTTAAAGGATATGAAATAAAATAACATTTCTCTGTTGATAATAGTAACGATGACTATATTTATACTACATGTGACAGGACGGAATATGTGTGACTTCCATAACTACGATCGTTTCTTCAGTTCACAGGAAATCTTCCATGACGACTTCATCTCCTTTGGAACCAGCCAGAAGAGGATCTGAAAGGAATTTTGATTATTTAAAGGAAGCTTACATGAAGCAGGATTAAGCAGAAACTTACTTCAGATCTGTTTGGCTTGAGATTTAGGTCAGATTTCAATGGAGTATCTGTTGCACCTCCTAAGACAAGGTTGTCACTGCCAGCACAATTGACGTCGATCCAAACTCCACTGCGGACCTGCAAATGGAGTCAAATGCTATCATTGTGGATGCTGAGTATGAGATGAAAATCAAATATAGACAAGAATCTATTTTCTAAATTCACATCATAGTCCGGCAGCCAGAACGAGTTTCTGTAGGGAACGAGACAGAATGAGACTTTCCCAGAATTATGTACACCCTATGCCTACTGCGAATCTGCACGCCTGCCGAGTTTTAATTAATTCTTCTTCTTGTCAGACAGAAAAAAGGAAAACACATGTTAATCCAATGGGACGCAGATTACCGGTTTTGAAAAAAGGAAAATTTCTATATTCTCTCTTGTCAATTGAAAAGTATTAAGCCCAGAGCTGTAATCTTCGGCATGGTGTGTCTGTAGGTCATTTCCTATCAAGTGTATGTGATATTATCATCCTTCTGATCGGCGATGCATGCGAAGAACGTGTTCAATGTGGATAAAGTGGCCCAGTATGTTGGTGCTTGTCGACCTTAGAGGCGTGCCAAATCTGAATGTGCTTGGCTTCATAGACAGGAGGTGTGCTTGAACATGATAAGAAATGATATAAAGACATATCATGCCGAAAATTATGGCTCTTGACCAGTGGCGTCGCGTGCTCCCAGACCATAGGCCTTCGCTCCAAAGTGGATTCCTATATTTCTGCTGCAGACAGCATGAACTGCATAAAATAATTAATTTGACATTATCTTAATTTCAGTGAATTTTCAAACACTTGTACAAGTACATGAACATTCAAATCATGCTGGCATCCATGACTACAGAATGAAATGATGTGAGAAATACATACTGATATTTAAATGAAAGGTACACTGAAGTCCTTAGACTACCCAATGCTGACTATTCTGCATGTGAATTGTGATTCACTGTGACTGCCTCTTTTTCTGAACAGCCTCATAAGCATGCAATCCTGAGCTGACTGTTCGTCAACGCGACTCTTGTTTTCCCAAGATTTTAAACGTCAAATGACAATGAAAATGTGATGTTGATTTCTCACATGACGCTTGATCACCTTGTTGAGATTACTATAGAGAACATTCACTCTCAAGGAAGCTCTAACCAACGCAAGACTCTGTTTTGATTATTATAGCTTGTGAATCACTTACAAGTTTCAAATTTAGGGCTGCTAAAATGTATTCTGTGCTCCTCTTGATATTCTATCCCTTGAGAGTATGGTTTAGTTTTTATTTCAATGCCATAAACTTCGTGTACGGTGGCTAGAGTTTTCTGCATAATCCGTCGGACGACTGGCCGGTGTATAAATTACCACTGTTGAAATCGCCGCTGTAAACATAATATCACAAATATGCCTTGAATCATTATCTCTGACTGAATCCCACATCAAATTATGGAACCTTCATCGCTATCTTCAAGGCTTCTAACCTTCCGATCCAACATTCAGCCATTGGTGAACGCAGACACGACGATTCAACGCGTCATCATCTTCTCCAAAATTTGGCGAAGCCACGAATAGGGAAAATTTGCGCATCTCTCTATCTGAATCTAAGAATTTATAAATAGATATTTTCTTGCATTGCTGCAATATATTTGCTTCTGCGTTTCTATCGGGAGAAGACGAGTCTGACTATCAAGCTAAGCGCACACGCTCCACATATCACACAAACACACAAATCTCTGTGATTTGCTGCGAACACATCCCCAGCGCATTGTGTGATTGCTTGAAGATCCCTGCAGTCAACAGCTGAGTGCTGGCGCTCTGAACGTATTTGAGAGTAGTGACTTGAAACTGTAAAATGTGTGTAAAGTTGTAAACGTAAAGATGCTCTCAAAAACAAAAAATTAAAACTATTTGAAGCTTTGTTTTATGAACGTAAATAATTATTTTTGGGTATGCGGCGAAGGCCTCGCAGGCACGGAGACGACGCCACTGCTCTTGACTTAGTACTTTTCAGTTAATAAGAGAAAGCAAAAATTTAATTTTTGCCATAACCTGCAATCTGCGTCCCATTTAATGTGTACACGAACCACAGTTTGAGAAACACTGATTTATTCACTAAAAATGAGATTTGTCATTTTTATGATTATGATTGCACTTTTCAAGCAGAATTCTCCCCGCAGTTCGTCGAAATGAGACATTTGTGGGTGTAAGGGGCTTGCCGGACTTTCTGTTAAACTTAATGAAATCATCATGACAACGAGATATGGGCAATTCCATTTGCTCGGATGTTGCATTTTGAAACATATTTCTGTGTACACATCTTGGAGAAGAAAGATTGTACACAGGATTGGAAGAAGAAAGATGTGTACACATCTTGTACACTCAGGAGATACGAAAAACATCTACTTTTATGCTATCAAAATTTTCTGTTCTCCTACAGTTGATAGAAAGTCAATATTTCCCAGAAATATAATTGAAAATCCACTTTACTACGTGAATGCATTGTTATTATGATCAAGCACCTGGATCAGCTTCACGAAGCATTTGCAAAACGTTCGTACGTTATACAGTATTGGCAAGAATGGATGATTCAGTTAATCAATTTGTATTGTTTTCTATTGTGGTTGAATCTGTAGACACCCTGGCCTCTCAGCGGAAACATTTTTGTAACAACTGTCTTGTAGGACTATCTGATCTGAGCATGATAACTGAGTTGTCATGGCTTAGTATTACATGTGGTTGTCGGCTTGAAGTCACACAGACCACGAAAATTCGGGATATCCAAAAAAGATAAATGCTGAAAAGATTTTTACCATTCTGCCGATGGAAATTGGATTACTAGGAACGGGTTCCAGTTATGATCTTGTAGAAAACCAAAGGACGCACCTCAACCCATTTTATGTGACACACTTGAAGACCACCAAGATAGAGAGGTGCATCTCGATACACGGTCTCAACTGTGGAAAAACCTGTGAAATTTTTTTCCTGTTGAAAACTATGGATTAATGTTTTCACCGAAGGTACAAGCATTAATGCTGCTTCAACATCAAATTAACTTGTAAGTAGTGTACATCAGTAGTGACTATAGGAACATTCCAAGTAGGAAATTAACAGAGATTCCAAAATCGAATTAAAATTTAAACATTTAATTTTAAGGAAGCTCATTCACAAACATCCTCACGCGGTCTCAGCTTTGAGTTCACTCACTGGACCGTCCATAACAACATCTGCTAATCCATGTATATTACATGGATATGCTTGCATCATCACGGCAATCGAATTTTATTCCCTCTTCCGTGTAAACTTATGAATGTTGATACATGTTGTTTAGGATCGATGGAAATGCTCCACGCAATTCAGTAAGGAAGGCAACAACTTAACTTTCCGTTTTTCCAGTGATTTAATTGCTAGAGTTACCCAGTGTTCAGCTTTCATATAAGAGCAATTGGATTTGCATTGACTTGATGTAGAATCGATTTTTTCGTTTTTGAACTTCTTTACTAGTCAAATGCTTTGACATTTGATGGTCCATTATTTTAGGCTAGGCCTATACTCTTCAAACTACCATAATTCCGATGCAAGTGTGCTTCTTTTTGTTCAGTGTTGTTTCGTTTCTTTCAAGAAGTCATTTTCCTCGCTGGGATAAATTCATAGAAGGCGATGAAAGGATAGTGAAAGCGCGGCCACACATGAGACACTTAGTTCTGTATTTCACAATAAAATTTTGAGGTGGTGTGTGTTGCCTGTCGGTCACATAGCCTGTCGAATCGGCATCATCAAACGTAAGACGCAGACATCTCATAGTAATAGTACGCACAAATGTCTTCGAAAAAGATTGTCAGAACAGCAGTAAAGTTCGGCTATATTGTAGTGTTGCTCATGTTTCTGAATAGGCCTGTAATCGTTCGTACGTTACCCGGTACCCGACTCTGCTTTGTCGTTTTGCTAAGAAATATGTGCGAATGACCTAGAATGTAATTACATTTGTTACATTTAAAAAATCCAATATAAACCAAGATAACCCCAATTTTGAAGAAAAATGGTGAATCTATCCATTCACAATTCGAAAAAATGATAGTTTTTGGGTTCGTACGTTACACTTTGGAAATTACTTTTGATATGACCTTGGTTCGAAGGTAAACGTCAACAGTTGATCTGAACTACTATCATAGTAAAGAGTGATACACAATATAATCTTAAAGTCAATAACTTGATAAAACGTTGAATATTTTATGCATTCCAAGTGATAAGCTTATATTTTCTGCAACTTTTCTGACATTTTCGAGGATCATCACAAAATCTAAAATTAGTATGGTTTCTGATGAAAAAACGTAATAATCGACCCCAGAAATGGAAACTTCAAATAAATTTGATACAGAAAACACTGAAAGAAATGCATTAATGATTTGCTTGATTTTTCCATCCCATGTCCCATTTCACTTGGAATTGCCCAAATATATTTGAATAAATTGTTTGTATTGAATTGGAAAGAACATTTTTATACTTGAAGATAGTTAACGGATGCTCACGGATAATTAATTGTAATAAATAACGAAAATAAAATCAATATCTTCCAATATTGTCTCTTTCCAATTCAATTCAAAACATGGAGTAGGGATATATAGGTAGTGTCGACTCAAAGGAGTATTTGTATACAGTGAAAATTTTAATAAGAGAAGATTCAGTTTTTTGCGGAGATAACGTTCCCGTGGTCCAAAACATTATCTGAGCATATCATATTAATGAATCAGGTCATAGATTCACGGAGATATTTAACGAAGATATCCATGAAATGAACATCCTAGGCATAGAAGTATTAGGCCTATATACTCGACGATATTTAGTTGAAGGTGATGTTAAAAAAGGCAATGTTAAATATCTAATGTTAAGCGGTTTCAATTGAGTTAATGCTAAAATCTATGACAGCAAATTTACCTAGAAAATGCTGAATTTATAATTTCATTGGCTAGATATAGACATATTCAACAATAAACAATGTAAAATGGCGCGAAACTTCAGTGACAGTTATAACACACAGTGAGGATACCAAAGAGATCAATTGCTTTGTCTGAGTTTTCCGGTCTAGAGATGACTTTCCTCAATACTGATGGTCACAGTAAGAACTAGTCTCAAGGAGCGAGAAGATCAATTTTCCATTGAACGTAATGCAAATTCAAGCCAGAATTCTGACGAACTATAGGTTTGATCCGTCAAGAACGAGTTTTTTCCCTTCAAGATTGACCATGCTATTTCAACGCGCAGCAGTCGCAAGGAATTTGCGTCATTGCCGTTTCAAGTGCATTTTTGCCGGTATGAATGCGTAAGCTGTTACTCTTTAGCAGATCAGCTACATCATTGTCGTTTCAAATGCAAAATGAGACGATAAAAGTAGTATAGAAGCAGCTTTTCTTTATTCTTTTAGCCTGTCGAGAGCCACTAAAATTGTTTGCAGATTAAGTTAAGTGTACTTCAAAAAACTTGCCCCACTCTTCTTTTTCAAAAGATTGGTCTCTTTTGCTCTCTCTCACGCCCATCGAATGTGCTCTATATCCAACTTGGCAAATGGATGAATGAAATCGACTGCTTAGCAGATTGGTTGCATTCATGCAATAGGTCCTACAGCGCAGGCACAGCACGTTTTGACTGGCAAGCATAGTTGGGCACAATCCGTTAACTTCCGTTGATCCGTTGATCCGGTATTAAAAAAGTTAACGATTAGTTTAACTTCCGTTACTCTCATGGAAGTCCGTTAATCCGTTCACTTTTTTAAAAATAAATATGCAGATGAGAGCTCAGCTCATGATGTCAAGTCAACTATACACACAGACTTTTGAAGACTGAGTTAACTTGCTTCACCTTCGTTCATCGTGCACTCTGACAACAACGCGGGGGTCATACAGAATTCGCATCGGTATTTGCGTGAAGCTATTCTCTTCATCTGCTTCATCTCTTCATCAGCTTCATTTGCGTGAAGCTTATCTCTCAATGAGGCAAACAGTGTCAGGAGCGCAGTCATACAAGGTCACAAGAATCGAATTCTGTTCCCTAATGCGGTCTCATTTTGTCTACGCGCATGCTCCGAAGTGCCGAACAAATTTCCTTAGTGCAGGAAGAATATGTCAGCCTTGTGTGCAGCCTCATGTGGAAGTGTGTTTTATTCTTTACCTAACGACTCGAATGAAAAAGATTAAAGGATAAAAGCTTTGTGGAATAATTCATAAGAATTAACGAGTTTGGATTTTGTAAGAAACATTGGCCTGACAACTGCTGTGGGATAATTTAAGTTAAGAATTTTCTTCGATCGTCCTTCCGTTTTCAACGCAACACCGAATTTCTTTAGTCGACGAAACATCGCGTTAAGAGAGGAATACGTCTAAACGAAAAGCAAAGTCCGACAACTGAAAACTTCTTAACGACGATTAACATCGCTTCAACGAAATGGACCGAATTCCAAGTGAATGGAAAAATACATTTCGCGATAATTGTTAACATTTCACGATGTAGGCTTACAAGTTGTCACAAGAGGTGTATGGGTCCCTACCCGAAGAAAAATAAAGAAACTAAGAATAGCAGGAAATTTATCTGTGAAGATACAATGTTAACTAAAATACGATTTTAAAGATAACATAACATTTAACGAATTAACGGTTTAACTTTAACTTCCGTTACTTTACTCCCAAATTAGCGGATTATTGTTAACGGAACTACATTTCTTAATTAACGGAACAAAGTTAACGGAACTAACTTTCTTTTTAACGATGCCCAACACTGCTGGCAAGTGAATGACGGATGTGCATCCTCACGGTTCAATAGAGTGAAGCGTCGCACTTATTTAACTTATCGAGAAAATATATGCCAGAAACTAACATGCTATTGACCACATATATCGTGGGAGAAAAATGCTCCCACATAAAGCAATTGCTGCATATAAAAGATGATCAAATGTGAAAATTGCCCACATGGGCATTTCTGTCCGAGTACGTGGGCAATCGAGATTAGACTTTATATGTTAAAAAACTTAAAAAAGGCCTGTTTTGGTGTGTGCGAAGTGATATCACAGCACGCATCTCTCACTGGCTCTGGTGTCTTCTGCTGACAGGTTATTGTTTGCCATTTCCAATAGCAAGTAATACACGAATTATCCATTCGAGAAGGAGCAAGTTGTCTAATTCTGTGATGTGCCATTTCGATAATAAGGTTAGATACAATCCTTCCATTCTAGGAAACCGAAGAGGCGCGCAGATGAATCCAATTCTATGGCTGATAACTTAGTATATCTGATAATGTCAAAGGAATATCAGCCAACCATCTTCCAATCATTCCCTTCATTTTTTTATTGGTCAACGGATGATTATATAGTTCTTCAGGAAAAAATGTCCAATTCACTATTAGTCTGATCGAACAGCAATGAAATCAATTAACTTTGTCTTAAAAAGCGGCAGATATCGAATTGTTATCACTTTGTTCTTGATTATTCTATCTGTTTTGCTTCTGAAGCGTTGTTATTGTGCAAGTATCCTCTCCCACACACAAAACGTCAGGAGAGGTTTTCACAATATCTCATTCCTTGGAGACAGAATGTGTAAAAGAAGTGTTGGGCATTCTTGAATTGCCTTATGCCCATTCTGACTATGTCATGAAGACCTTAGAACATCCAGTGAGTCTCACCAAGCTCTCCCATCCATGTCAATTGCTTCTCATTCCACAAAAGCCGTCAGATGAACTGACAAAAAAGATCAATTGCTTTATTATCGAAGACTATTTGCTCAAATTACACAGATATAAGAATCGGATACTCACAGCGCTACATATCATCAAAGAAGCTTTTCACAGAGCAAACGTTCCGTTTATTATGGATCACGGATCAGCTTTGGGATCTTGGAGAATGCATGGACTAATTCCATATGATAGTGATATGGACTTTGTTGTTTTCAAAGAATACAAGGATTGCGCACACAAAGTGATGGAACAGTTACAAAAAGACCATCCTGAGTTGATTCATCATTATATCAACTTAGGAGATCCAAACTTTTGCAGACTTGACGTTATTCATGCTCCGATCGATGAGCCTAAAGTATGCGTGTTTCAGTTCGATGTGTTTATTATTGATCCGATAAAAGACAATACTTCACACATCCCAAAAAGGATCAATCATTCCCCATCTCTGTTCAACGTCCATTCGAAGGAATGCTCTTCAAAACGTACCGTAATCTGGAAGGCTTACTTCTAGTGAAGTTCGGAAAGTCAGGTATAACAACTTGTCGGTCAGGGCCATGTTTACCGGTTACATATAATATCAGTTGTGGAACGTATAGAGTGGAATGCTCAACTCTAAACTACTTCTATAACTTCACAAAGAGATGGGTACATGATGACGGGAAAGTTGTAGAGATTCTTTTTAATCGCAGCCATGCACTGAGTGCTTTTTACAGTCCTGATGGAGTTTAAACAAAATGAAAAATGTATTTCGTTGATTTATGCATAATCTAAGAGTCTGCTAAATGTAATGTCTTGTTTCATTCTTCAATCTTGTTCCCATAATTCTTATTATTCCTACATTATGATATTTTACAAAGAATGGTGGATGTATAAGTGTAAATCATTCTACTGACTTCGGGAGATATATGTACTACTAGTATGTATAATCAGGGACATTTATCATTAATATAAGATATCTAGGGGACGTTCAACTCCCATATGGGGCCCAATATAGATACCATATAGATACCAAAGTCACTGGCCTCCAGTCCAGTACATGGTATGGGAGTTGAAAGTCTCTTAGATATCTCAAATTAACGACAGATGTCCCTGATGTAATGTATACCAGGAGATAGCAACCCACTGTCTTCGAGCAAGTACACAGTGAATCTTCGAATCGAAGGTAAATCGAAGGTGCTTTAAACTAAAATCAAGGTGCTTTAAATTGAAAAAGGTGTAGACACACACACTAATAACAGAAATAATAGAAACTTTTAATCCTGAACGTTGAAAATGTCACTTTCGATATTAGTAAGTCAGCTTCATACACAGTCTAGAGGGCGATATAAAAAAGCATATAATTGTGGTTTTGGGAAAAGTCCAGTTGATTTATTGTCAGCTCGATATACAGTATTTCAGTAGCTCATCGATATTATGACCAGTCAAGACCGTTCCAAAAACGTTTCTATAGGCTAAATCTTAAATTTACTTTTAATTCTTCTATTGTGACTAAAGTAACCAACTGAGAAGTATGAGACTTGTCATTGACATTATATTGTCATCTTAATGCCATTATTTTCTAACCACCCAAATGAGAAGTAGTCGTTAAAATGTGCAATTTTTTCTTTTTTTCAGTACATTTCATTTGATCCATAATTTCCACAAAGTCAAGTGTTACATAATTGAATGTTCAGAAAAGTATAACAATTCTCAAATTGACCGTTGACTTGACCATCGTCTAGCTCGATACAGTTAAGGTATCGGTTTTAAGTTAATTGTAAGCTCATTCAAGCATGCGTGTTAGTTTTAAGGTAAAATTCCGATTCTATTCGACGTGTATGAGACGGGCTGATATACCGCTTCTCTTATAGTCAGGCAGGCAGAACAAGGCCGACAATGAGACTTACATAGATTGATGTGCAGCCTATGCCTACAACGAATCTGCGCGTCTGCCGAGTTTTAGTTAGTTCCTCTTCTTGTCAGACAGGAACAAAGAAAAACACATGTAAATCCAATTGAACGCAGATTGCAGTCTTTGGCAAAAATGAAATTTTCTACGTTTCCTCTTATCAACTGAAAATACTAAGTCTACTCGTAGAGCCATAATTTAAGTAAGTAATCTTTAATGGCCTCACAAACGGTGAGCGCGTTACACAGCATTCACAAATCCCAAATTAGAATCTATACACGAATTGATCACACAAAAGAACCATTAAGCTAAGTAAAATATGCATTAATAAAACATATTGACTAAAATTATGGACAGTACCTAATGAAAGTGTTCGCAAACCGCTTGGTCTTTGATTTGACCTTTGATATAGGAAATTTGTTTCTAGACCTATCAGTCAGTCGATGTTTGAAAAATATCATCATTGGATGTTGAAGATTGCTCGCAACTTGTCGGAGTAGCTTTTCACATGTCGAATCGCATACTGAAAACAGAGGCTTCCTTATGATAGACTCTTCAATAATTCTTAAAACACGCTTTTTAATGCGAAGCAATTTATTCCTAAGGTAATTAGGAATATTGCAAAAAGCTGGGAAAGCGTAAACCATTACTGAACGGATAAACGAGCAATAAGCGTTGTAAATCAAATTCGGATTGCAACCAGCTCGTTCAAATTGATGACCAGATAGATCCTTCGCGCTGCCTTCCTCACAATGAAATCGATGTGATCGTTCCATTTCACGTTATCAGATAAAGTACACCCAATAGTCTTAATCTTGGACACAGTATTGAGATGCCGACCATGGACATGGAAAGTCTTTATTTAAATTTTTGACATGGAAAGTCTCTAGGTCATTTCTAATCATGTTCATGCACCCCTGTCTGTGAAGCTACACACGATCAGATTTGACAAGTCTCCTACTATCGGCAAACACCACCATGTTGGCCCGCTTTGTCCACATTGAACCACATTCTCTCATACTTCGCCGATCAGAAGCATGATACTATCACATACAGATGAAATGTCCTAAAGACGGCTCTAGATTCAGTACTTTTCATTTGATAAGAGAAAAAAAAAGAACATTCCATTTCTACCAAATACTTTCAATCTGCGTCCCATTAGATTAACATGTGTTTTTCTTTAATCCCGTCTGACAAGAAGAGGAACTCACTAGACCTCAGCAGACGTGCAAATTCGTAGTAGGCATAGGGTGTACGTCATTCTGTGAAAGTCTCATTTGCGGCCACGGTCCCTGCAGAAACTCGTTCTGGCTGCCGGACTATTAGAACTCCTCAAAGAAAAAGTCACATGTCCGTTGATTAATCGAAATCGCGCGAATGTTTTGAAAATGTCTCAAATTCAGTGATTAGAAATTTATAACTAGTTGAACGTGTATGTTATTTCCAGACCATTAACTTCATTATGAATTTGATAATTTCCATTAAAGTTGCATTGTTGCATTAGTTCCATGTAGTAGAATTAGACCCTGTTGATTAACTGGACACTCTATTTGTAAATGTTTGGGACACAGCATTGCAGCATCATCACACATAAGAAGTCGTAAACAAGACATAAAAAGTCTTGAGAATTCATTACTAGGAGCTAAAGAAATTTATATAACTAAATACATACCTACATTGGAGCACCACACGCACTATGAAGCATCTCCTAATATACATGTATTCTCATTTCTTAATTCTGATTCTTTTTGGGCTTCATCGACCATATTTTATCGAACATAGCTGTAGGTATTTACCGTTTCTTCCATCAATCTTGTAATATGAATAATTATGTATCAATTGATTGAAACAATTAGATTAATAACGTTCAGAAAATATTATAGTCCGGCAGCCAGAACGAGTTTCTGCAGGGAACGAGGCCGAAAGTGAGACTTTCACAGAATGATGTACACCCTATGCCTACTACGAATCGGCACGTCTGTCGAGTTCTAGTAAGTTCCTCTTCTTGTCAGACAGAATAAAAAACACATGTAAATCCAATGGGACGCAGATTGCAGTTTTTGGTTGAAACGAAATTTTCTACGTTTTCTCTGATTAAACGAAAAGTACTAAGTCCAGAGTCATAACTTTTGGCATGGAATATCTTCAGGTCATTTTCTTTCATGTTCATGCACCCCTGTCTATAAAGTTAGACACATTTAGATTTGGCGAGCATCTTAATGTCCGCAAACACAAACATTTTGAGCACCTTTATCCACATTCAACCACATCCTCACATACATTGCCGTTCAGATGTATGATAACAGCACATACACATCATCGGAAATGACCTGAAGACATCCCGTGTCAAAAGTTATGACTCTATACTTAATGCTTTCCAGCTTAAAAGCGAAAACATGGAAAGTTTCATTTTAACCAAAAGCTGCAATCTGCGTGCCATTGGATTTGCATGTGTTTTTCTTTGATCCTGTCTGACAAGAAGAGGAACTCACTAGAACTCGGCAGACGCACAGATTCGTAGTAGTCATAGGGTGTACATCATTCTGTGAAAGTCTCACTTTCGGCCTCGTTTCCTGCAGAAACTCGTTCTGGCTGCCGGACTATTAGAAAATCTTCATATTTGTATTGTACGCTATATGAGAATGTAATTTTTCTTGGATTAAGTCGATAATGTGAATATGAAAGTAAATCCGGCATTGATATCTAAAGTTCACATCCTTTCAATGCGGAGATGTGAAGGGACCTACTTAAGCTTGACAACATTTATGATTCGTGTAAATCGTGCAGACCCGGGCTGCCAATCCCTGTCGGCAATGAAATTGATTTCATGTAATTTGATAGCGCTGATTTCAAATCTCTCATCTGCTTCTTTCACAATCAAGGTCTCAAGGGCTTGTACTTTTTGCTATAAATGCCAAGAGGCTATATTTAGATTGCCTCATATGCCTGTTGCTTATGTCACTTTCTGTGAAGTTGTTTTTACTTTTTATGGTCAATATAAATGCGCTGAATCCGAAAATAACAACAGGTTTGTTCTTTCATGTCAGGCTTTCACTATAGAGCTGAATCTTTTTTGTACGTGGTTGCAAATATGCCACTTTTCAAAGGCTTCCTGTCAAATAATCACTATTCTTCAAAGCATTTATTTGTTCCTGGCCAAGTCAGATGCGCTAAGTCCGAAAGCGCGAGTGATTTATAAGTAAAAAAGCTTTCATTCTATGAAACGCAATGAATGTATTCAAATCTGCTGTTCCTCGCAGCTGGCGCATGTACGCTGATGCGGCGATGATCCTCGACCTCAACAATTCCAAGATGATCGGATCATCTTCTGACAGATGCTACACCTCAGATCGTGAAATGGCTGAATGATTTAATCTGATTTAGTCTCATTTTTAATAAACCGATTTACTTGCCAGAATGCATTGTGACTCTCAGGGAAATTAGTAAAAACCACAATAACATGATCATATGACACCATAAAACACAACAAAGCATTCATACGTGTCTGAAAAACATATGAGGTGATTTAAATCATTGATATTATTCAAGATTGCAGTATCACATGCAAATATGTCAGATTTTCACTTAGTGCATACATATACGTCCATACGTATACGAAAGACAAATCGGCTCACCATTGACCTTACTGCACAATTTATAAAACGAAGACAAGGTCAATAACAAAATATATTGAAGAGCTTTCGACTACGTCTTTATCAATTCAATAAAACAGCAACTATCTAACAGAGCAATACGAAAAGAAGGAAAATATTTTTGACAGTATAACACAACATTTTTAAAATGAGATGCAAACTAAATACTATGGTGAAAGTTAGACAAGATATCATGTTACATAGTGTTATACATTACATTAATTCCAGGCCTTTTGGTTTTGATAAAATATCTTTCACAAATTTTGCGTTCGTAAACATTAGTGAAATTACGTTGTAAGATTTCTACTTTTATATCATCGCAGATGGAGGCAATCGATGTTTTGATAAAAAATGTTGATGAACAATGCTGTTATTACAATTAAGATGTTCTTGGATTCTCTTTCTCATGGTACATTGTGTTTCACCAATATAACTATCATTGCATTTATTACATGTGATCTTATAAACAACATTTTCTAAATAACAAACATGACTATTATTACAAAGGCAAGACTTGCAAGGAATTGATTCTTTCTTTTTTATCTGACTTATTAAAGATGGTGGAGTTACGAAAACAGGTTTAACATTCAAAATTGGAATTTTGTGTAACTCAGAACGAACTTTTCTTGCTTGCGCTTCGTTTATAAAAGGAATCCGAATATATGTATGATTCAGTTTGTTATTATTATTTTCGTGTATTGATGGAATCGAATTCGAAATATACTTGCTAAAAAGGTGTTTCGGATATCCATTTGAAATAAATCTGCATTTAGCAAAATCTAAGCCTTTCTCAATTAAAACAGGTGTGGCACAATTACGATGAACTTGGAGACATTCATTTTTCAGTAAATTAATTTTCCGTGAAAATGATACAAAACTATCCCAAAGTAAAATATGACCACTATGTGTGGATTTGGAGTGAAATGAACTTAAACACGAATTATTCGTGAAGAAAGTCATTGTATCTAAAAACGTAATCTTGGAATCAACAGGGTACTCAACTGTAAAATCAATGCAATCATTTACACTGTTCAACTCTGGAAGCAAATTATCAAGAGGAGAAACAGATACAACAAAAATGTCATCAATATATCGTTTCCAGAGAATAAACCTTGAAGGGTTATTGGATAAGACTTGTCTTTCAATATAGAACATGTAAATGATGGCTAAAATAGGTGACAAATTATTACCCATCGATAGACCTGAGGTTTGCTTATAAAAATGACCTTTAAAGAAAATTATGTCAGATGTTACCGCAAGTTTTAATAATTTAATAAAATCCGATTCATTGATAGACGACAATGAGGTAGATGATCTGTGATCAATAAAAAATCAGATACAATAGAAAATACATTATTAGTACCAGTCAACAGAATAGAACCGTACAAATTTGTCACATCAAAAAAGCCAAAGAAAAATGGTTTGGAATGATCAATCGAAATATCCATAATTGAGTTTAAGAACGTAAAAGTGTCCTTGAGGTGGGTAGATACAAAATTCAAAAGAGGGAGTAAAAAATATGCTAAAGATTTTGAAAGACTGGTTGCGGGTGTGTCTATCGCAGAAACTAAAGGTCTTCCTTTTAGAGGAGATTTGTGGTCTTTGGGTAAAATAGTCAGTTGACTTGGCTCTTTTTCTTTGACTCTTTTGATGTGACAAATTTGTACGGTTCTATTCTGTTGACTGGTACTAATAATGTATTTTCTATTGTATCTGATTTTTTATTGATCACAGATCATCTACCTCATTGTCGTCTATCAATGAATCGGATTTTATTAAATTATTAAAACTTGCGGTAACATCTGACATAATTTTCTTTAAAGGTCATTTTTATAAGCAAACCTCAGGTCTATCGATGGGTAATAATTTGTCACCTATTTTAGCCATCATTTACATGTTCTATATTGAAAGACAAGTCTTATCCAATAACCCTTCAAGGTTTATTCTCTGGAAACGATATATTGATGACATTTTTGTCATGCGCCGTCAGCACATTCAATTGTATCAATCCACATGTGCATAATGGCCTGGCTTTAAGCTTTTTATGTCAGGCCGCGAACTTATCAATCACCCCTCGTATAGTAAAAGTACCCGGCTCTAATTTAGAATTCACTTTGATATTTTCAAATAATGATGAAAGAATGAAGAAGTCAAGGTATGCACGTGTTAACTACTAGCTACGCGTTTATCAGACTCAAACTCTGGTCAGACTCGCCGTGATTAGCCAGCCAGTGTGTGTGTGTAAGTGTAACTCGTAAAGAATTCCGTCTTCGCCCGGGTTGAATCACAGAGATGGATTGTTTATTTCTGGGTTGCATGCAGTGGCCGCGACGAGCTAAAAGGCGTCGCCGAGCTGTTCTGGCGCGCGCGAGCGGCACATTGATAGATTGGCTGATTTGTCTATGACATCAACGAGCCATTGCTGATCATGTGTGGCTCGTGTTAGATTTTGGCCAATCGGTGCGTTCTCGGCGACACTCCGGCGACTGCCCCTGAGAGAGGAAGAGTTAGAGAGTAAACCATCTACAATTGCACATGCAACCGTTAGAAAGATGAAATAAAGACTTAAAGATAGGCCTATGATGTAGCCCTTGGTCACTGCGCATATTGTACATGATTAAAATACACGCATATATATGTTGGGAGATTTATCTAAAAAATACATTCAGGGCATTGCCCCGAATGCCCCAATGGACGCTACGCCACTGACATAAGATATCTAAAAGACGCTCAATTCCCATGGCATGTACTGGACTGGAAGCCGGTAACGTTGGCAGGCTTGATTAGTGACGGTAGTCTGTGAGAATGTGGATGAAACTGTGAAACAAGTTGCAAACAATTTTCCAGTACTCAAATATGCGCATTCATCCGGGTAATCTGTTGAAAGAAGATTCTGGACCCAATCAAGAAGAGACTAAGGAATTTCAGGAAAAAGTGGGCCTCAGTTTCTATTCATCTTGTGAAGGAAGACCCAAAAAACTAGTTCATCTTTACTAGATTCTCGAATTTCTATTGCGAGGCCTTTCAGCCAGCACAGCCGGCTATCGTCAGGCGAATGACAGAAACACATTAGATGATTAACATCACTCATACTGCAATGGTCAGACACAAATTACACAATAGAAATAAGAACGAGCAGAGAATAAAATTATATGACTTCAAAAGAAAAATAAGGCACGAAGATACTATCTACAAATACTGGAAAGTAACAGTAAAGAAAAGGAAGAAAATACTAAGGAAACCAAAAATCACTGATATGATGCTTAGTTTTATTGAATGAAGACAGATGTCGATTCCTAGTAAGTCGAGTCGAGAATCTAGTAAAGATGAATTAGTTTTTTGGGCTTCCTTCACAAGATGAATAGACTAAGGAACTACAAAACTTTTACAAGAATAAGCAAGTTGCAATATCAACTCCCAGTGATTGAAGTTGTTCGTCACTGCTGATAACGAGATTGTGATGAACTGGGGTGGGGCCCACGCCGTTGCCCGCAGATCAGTTATTGCTCCTGAGCTTGGTGTGTCAAGTTTCCAGCTAACATAGGTTTTTCCGAGAAACGTGGAATCTGGCAATGCAGGATGCTCTCCCATCTGACATCGCGAAATAATACAAGGTGCACTATCGGGAATTTCGTTGTCGGTATTGTCCCGTAATGACAATGCGAACTATAAGTTGACGTCAAATGTTACACGTCACACACGCGTTTTGAATCAAACCCAATCTAACTAAAGAATATCAAAATCCGTAGAGGAAGTCAAAATCCCGGACTTCTTTAAGACTGTCTCCCAGACGAATACGCAGCTGTCGGGCGAAAGGCTCTTATCGAAAACATTCACATGCATTTTCGCCTCAAATTTAATGTACTTACTATTAAAGCACATCATTGATCCTTAACTATTATTCCCGTAAAATGTATGGTCATTTTATAGGTGTCTCAATACAATACGTGGATGTGAGATTTTAATTTAATGTGGAAATATGTTTCCTTGATTGATGAATATTAGAGCCCTGACAGCTAAGTGGTTGATTCATCTCGTCCGACCAGCAGCACCCTTTTCTGCAGGGAGGCTTTCAGAATTGGAAAATTGGCTTTCACAGAATGCAGTACAACCCCTATCCATGGTTGCTACGAACCTGTGCGTCTGCCGAGTTCTATCCTGCTCCTGTTCTTCTCAGACACGATAAAAGAAAAGTGCACATGCATGTCCAACGGCGTGCGGATTGAAAACCTTTTTATTGACCAAATTACCTTGATATGTCTGACTAAAATACCTCGTTATAATCAATGATGTCTCACTCTGGAAATATGAAACATTTGTTCTCGCCTCTGATTAAGCGCTAAGAGAGGTAGGGCTAGTGTTAAGGACTAAATCAGAGACTTCTATCTGTCCCTTATAGATAGAGAAAAAAATGTGCGGTTCATGCTTCGCAAAGGGTTTTACGCGGGAAGCACTAGCTAATTCACATTAGTCATAATTTTTGGCATGGTAGTCATTCTTCTATCCTGCATGTGTTTATGCCTCCGATCAGTGATATGCACCAAAATGTATTGAAAGTCTTAATAAGTTTCAGCTAAAAATTATTCAGGATGCTGTGTTTTGCGACAAAATGACGATTTGATAAATCTAAATGTGTTCAGCTTTTTAAGCAGTATGAACTGCGTGAACTAAGGATGGCTTTACACGCCGTAGTACTTCTCACTTAATTACAGAAAACACAGACAGATGTCATTTTACCAAAAACCTCAGCCTGCTCCCATTGGATATACGTATATGCTTCCTGTGATCTTGTCTGACAAGAAGAGGTACCAGCTAGACCTCGACAGACGTGCAGGAGAACCGGGAGACATTAGTTCAAACCTTGCTCGGGTCAGACCTAAGACTTTTAAAATAGGTACACTCTGCATTCTTGCTGAACACTAAGCACGAAACGAATGAGAGTTGTTATTTATTATTTATTTATTTATTTATTTATTTTTATGCAGATGTATACTTCTTGTAATAAGTGTTTGAGGACTACTAGAAATCAGCAATGAAATTCATGAACAGACTGAATACAATAGACTTTGTTTTTGCTTTGATAAGTTAAACAATAAGGGCTTTACACGAGATGAAAGTTTGAGATGATTCGAAAGTCTAACCGAATGAGAGCTATGAATACTTCAATTCACTTATACAATTTAGAATTCGATCACGCAGATTCGAATACTCGCGCTCAGCCCTGTTCTATGATTAAACTCTTCTCAAGAAATAAATTTACAAAGTTACGAATTGAATCACAGCAGTCAGGAATCGTAGGATTGCTGTCCAAATAAATCCTACGAAGTCTGGTTTTCTACAGGAGAAATGTCAGGTCAATCGGTAGAACATTTTTACTTATACGACACAGTGCAGATTGAGAGAACGTTGAAAAAGGACATCGTCACATTATCAAAAAAATTCAACAACGATACATTCGGAGTCATCGGATTTCTGGATCAATAGTGAAATACATTTACAAAACAATGTTGCGGAAATAAAAGTAGCAAAGTAATGAATATTCATCATTCGAAATATTCTGCTTTGACACAAATAAAAGAAATGGTGTGGAGAATAATTGTGCAAGGATCACAACAATCATGTACCTTATAATGAGAGGTCTGGAAACGGACAGAATCGATATGAAACGAGATTGAAGTTTTAACTTTTGAATCATAAAATTTCAGTTGAGGACCAACCTTAATATCCCGACTATCTGCAGTTCGGTTTTCAGCGACAACCACGACCCCGCATCGAGAAAGAAGGAGAGACACTGAACAGTTGGGGGCTCCGGGAAGATCTCGATTTTCACCCTGGAAACAGAGAGGTTGAGGAGGTAGTATCGATAGAAAACGTACTCAACAAACTCGTGTTAGACATTGTTCATATACTCAGTTATGAATCATTTGCCATGATCATTCGTATTTATTTCGTGTACGAAGACCAAGAAGAGAAGTTAAATTTTATTAGTAATTTTACTAGTAAACCCAAATATCTCGGCGATTTACACGATCGCCATCACCAAGGCATGACATGCAAAAACATTGAAATGGAAAACATAGATGGGGAAATGTGATATACTGAAAACTGGGAATTGTTAGATTTCTCAGTGAAAATGCCTTGAATAAGACTTAGAGAAGCGCTATTCTCATGTACGATGATGAAGGAGCACCCCAGGACTCGTTAATAAAAGAATATCATTCCTAGTTATTTGAATGACTGACTGAAGTACTTCTAATGCAGCCTGAAGCCGTTCTACAATCCGCAGGTCAACAGCTGAAATATTGCTATGACCATTGGATTAATCATTGATAAATGAATGTGGCTTTCTCGAGGCAGCGGATGAAGGTTTTACTTGCTTACTTACTCTACTTAGTCCTAGTTTACTGTCAGTTGGGCCACAGGTTTGAGGGTACGACATTTGAGTTACGTCGATTCTTGCTCGCATGAGTGCGCCTCCTCCACACTGTCCAGTCTTGCGCAAGTCGAGGGTTGAGATGTAGGAGCTCCATATCCTTCCTGACATTGTGTATCTGCTTTTTCCTTTGACCGCCTTTCATGCACAGACCTAGAATCTCAAGATCCATTACTCTCCTCGTCCACTTGCAGTTGGACATTCTTTGGAGGTGACTCTGCATCCAAATTTCTCAGGCCAAGCATCCTCCGTAGGTCGCACATCGAGCGTCGTTCATAAAGGGCGCACACATCCATCGTATCACATCATGGAGCGCTCGTTGTTGGTGAGACGTGCGAGATCTTCTGCTTTGATGGGCCATGTCTCCAAAGCATACGACAGTACACTTCTTATACATGATAACAGATGGGGAAATGTGATATACTGAAAACTGGGAAGTGTTAGATATCTCAGTTAGATACTCCGGCTGATAAGAACCGTCTTACCGATGTTGACTGCCATGCCTTACACCCCCACGTTTGCCACTTCGAGAAAAGGAACGAGTCTTTAAACCTTCGACTGAGTCCGATGTTATGACCAAGTCATCGGCGTGAAGAATATCTTGAAGGCATACACTACGGTGATCCTACAAAATAGCCTCCATAGCGATGGTGAAGAGGAGAGAGATTAGTACTGAGCCTTGATGAAGACCAACATTGATCGTGAAATTTTCACCAGTTGCGTTGTCACAACCCACCACGAACTCTGAATATTCGTACATGCATTAAACGGTGGAGACAATCCATTCATCGATTCCAAGCTTCCTCATGGACCAACACAGTACGCTCCTCGGCACACGGTCAAATACCTTTTCAAGATCAGCAAAAATAGCATATGAATTTTTCTTCTTGCTGAGGTACTTCTCCTGTAGTTGCCTGAGGATGAATATAGCATCGGTAGTACCTTTAACCCTCACAAAGCCTAATTGCATCAATGTGGACAGATTCACGTATAAAATCTGCTAAAACATGTTCAGTGATCTTCATAACTTGGTCAAGCATCTTCAGGCGCCTGTAATTGTTACAGTCAAGTGCGTCTCCCCTGCCTTTGCATGTATTCACGATGACGGAGAGATTCCAATCATCTAGAAATCGTCGCCCAGTAAGTGATGAAAATGGAACTTATTTGTCCCACTATCATTAACTCCACACAACGAAAGAATTGTGAATCAATCTTCTTGAAAAAAAGCAGAACTTGCGGTTGATCTTTTTGCCTTGGAAACATCACATTCAAAGGTTTGTGTGATAAATCTTGCCATGACATTAACTTTTCATTGTCCATTCAAATTTTTACTACATGAGGTTAACAAAGCAAAATATGAAACTCCTTGAACTATTTCATTACATTTTCGAATTATATTATGTTCACCCTATCGCAGTGTAGCTGTGAAATTAATTGAAAAGTAGTATGTTACTAAAGTATATGCTTTCATTAATTACAACTCGCAACTCCTGAAGATTTCATGACCATAGACCATATAAAGATTTAAAGATTCAGAAATCCATAGTTAGCATGAACCACGTGTTCAGTTTACCGAGACACAGAATTTCCCTGAAAACTCATTTGTCGTTTTGTGAGGCAAGAAACGTGATGTGCTATAATATGTTATGACAATACACATGTTGCCATTATCTCTTGAAGCAGCAATGAAGATGCTCGACATTAAGCCTTTGCTTTCCATTTAGCTAAAATGTGCTTTAAGTACAGGATGATTTTCAATTGGCGCAAGATGAGATTTAAAATATTTTTTATTTCTACTTAGTCGACATTAAAAATGAAGTAATATATATACATTTCTGAACACCTCAAACTGGGGAATTTCAAAGCGTTAAGAGTACATCTATAATCTCAAATTTTTAAGAAATTTTTACTCCATTACATAAATCATTAGAAACTTTACAATAAATGTTGCTGACCTTGCCTATTCATATATGTTTTCAATAAAATTTCTACGGTTGTGATTATATAAAGTTCAATGAATGGCAGTACGAAAATGGCAATGAAATTGAAGGATGAAATATAAACACTTCTTAAAAATTGGAGATTGTATATATACTCTTAACGCTTTGATATTCATAAAGTCTCCAGTTTCAGGTGTTAAGAAATGTATATATGATACTCCATTTTTCATGTCGACTAGGTAGAAATAAAAACTATTTTGCGGTATATCTTGCGCCAATTGAAACTCACCTTGTATATCAGAAATATATTTTGATAACAATCATGCCTGTGAGCCTCCCGGTCGTTCCAGAGATCACTCATTAGTTAATGAGGCCCTCAATGAGGCATCACTAACGAATTTCGTTCCAGAGATCGCTCTCTTAATGATGCCTCAAAGAGGCATCTCTAAATTCGTTCAGAAGACGTATCACAAAGGCATCATAAACACATTGATCTAGTGACAGCCATCAGGCAGTCTTTAGAGCATCACTATTTCCTTGTGTATCGTTCAACAAAGTTTGCAATGGCGAATATGACCGAAGTTGTGTTGGATTATCACTCGTCAAGATGCTACAGAGAAAGATATTCTCCTTTAGAGATAGGCCATCTGTCCGAAGAGACAATACGCTCTGTTTTACGCTCTGTTCAATGGCGTAGAAATGACCAAAATTGCCAATGACCTACAACCCTTCATAAATCAGAACTATGAAAATACAACGTTGCGAGGGAAGCGATTGTCCACAATTGAGCAAGTCATTATTGCAATGAAATTCTATGGTCATGGGTCTTCATTTCGAAACCTAAGCGAGCAGTATGGAGTTGGGATTGGCACTGTTTCTCGAGTTATTCAATCAGTGACAAAAGCTATCCAATAAGCATACAAAGATCTCATCAAATTACCAACGACCCATGGAGAGTGCAGAACTTTATCCAACGAGTTCCATGATATAGCTGGATTCCCAAACGTCATTGGCTGTGTAGATGGATGCCTCCATACCCATCAAACGTCCTACAGTTAACGAACATGTCTATGTTGCTATATCCAACCAGGCCTTCTGCTTCTCATGATTCACACTATCAGTGTTGATGTTTGAGCAAAGAATCTTCCACCTTGCAATGTAGCTATCTACCAAAGCATGAAGCTCTGCTTCGGTAAATCGCGGTGATCGTTTCGGTCCTTTGTATTCCATGCTGTCACAACGACTGACAAAGGTGATGAATTGACGCACATGGACGTAATTTTGGATCATCATCGTATTATGATTGGTCTGCTAATCATTCTATCATTTCTGACGGAAACATGATGCAGGGATGTAGGTCAATCATATTCTTCTTTATGCAGCCTTGGTTTGTGATGAGGTCTGTTTATGAGCGGCTCTTTGGAACAAAATTAGAGAGGCCTCATTGAAAAGTTTAATGCACGCGCTCAATGAGCGGGTTCAACGAGCGATCTCTGGAACAACCGGCTCGGTTTCAACAGTAAATGCATATGCCGTGTGAATCACGTTTGGATAGTATGGCAATCCACAGTAAAGTAGTATCTTACATACAAGGTGTTTTCAATTTAAGCATTACAATGGTGTGACTTAAGCAGATCAAATCTCCAGTAAACGAAGTTAACGGAGCAATCCGAGCTTCAAGTTACTGACTGTGATCCATCAATGAATTTCATTGCTATTGCATGTCTAAAATGTATCCATACACTACTCATATAAGTCGTTGTAAGTGACCAAAAACAAAATATTTGTATATTTCTGTTAGGGAATTGAATGCAACGATTTCTTACAATGTCAACTGGACCTGATCAACTTTTCAACTTTTGATGAGTAATTCACATATTTCAGGAGCTACAAGGAGAATCATCCCCAGTGCCACTGATCAAGATATCCAAGAAAAGATTGGTAAAGCGCTACGAGATGCTAAGGATCGAGAAGGAGGGCGAAAAAGAAGGTCAAGGGCATGGGACATAAGGCAACCTGACATTGACTTCGAATCCGACTGTGACTTTTAATTTCCTTTATGACTTGGCATTATAGCTTTGATTGAAAAAAAACTATTTTGTTTTTAATATATGAATAACTTTAGTCGATGGGGTTTATAATTACGGATTAAAAAATTTTCCGGGTGGTAAATTTCGATGGCATATGCAATCACAACAAAAGTAGACGCTTATGATTTATCTGTAAGTCTATATAGAAATAACACTCATAAGTAAATAAATACATGTTTTCGAGCAGGAATGTTTCGTCGGTATGCTAATGGAAAAATATCGACTGGTTGTTGGTGGAATGTCGATGCAACGTCAATGGCCCAACATCGAGGAATCAGGAACCATAACGCTGTCGGGCGAATGTCGACGCAACGCTGCTGGCCCGGTAACTATTTTTTCACAGGGTCATTAATCAAACTGCACGCTCCGACTAATATGTGCCAAAGTTTAACTTTCAGTACTCTTCAACTTTTCTGATGAAATCGCATGCGAATCATCGGCTGGATTCCATTTCATATCCAGCCGGAGTCAACAAGATGCTTTCGCAGAATGACATACACTACATTCAAACTTGCTATTCAACTGGTACTAGCACATTAAGCCAGCATGACCGGAAATAAAGAGTTTAATATCGCACAATTTGGTCTACATTCTTCAATATGAAATATCTTTGTCAAGAATTCGAATGATTAGCCGGCTTTACAGCTTATTATCACAATCAGATAGGTATCAACAATCAGAATAACATTCAGTCATAGTAGCAGTCATTTATCTTGAATTGTACAATATTACATGTGCAATTGCATGTTCATCATTGAATTCATTTGAATATGAATCAAAAATACTTCTGAGCGTTTCTTGACCGCACGAGACAAGCCTCTTGACAAAGATTACATCGAAACGTCGAGCAATTATAATTTTTTGATTTTTAAATAAGGGGACGAGAAACGCTGAGAATTATTATTCATTCTCTTACCGACCGATGACCACCTCCACTGAATCAATGAATTTCTTTGATCTACATCCATTAAACATTTCAAAATTTTCAAAAACTAACATTTTTTCAAAATCACTCAAAATCGGAATTTCTTTTAGATATCGGCCGACAACCGATATGATAGAAAAGTTTCCGACTATTTTCGTAATCGGCAGACATATCTCTACCTATCGGCAGGTCCATCCCTGCCGAAAGTGACATACTAAGAAGAATGGTAGAGTCATGCTTAGTAACAGAAGACCTTTCAGGGAAATTGGGTCTGAATCATCAGTCCCCGGAAAACGTAGTTTCAAGCGGTGTCGGAAGACTGAAGATCCTGAACCTCACCCGCCAACGACAAAATGGAGCCGGGAAAATTGGAAGCAATCGCCTAACCTTGTCGGACGGCCTCAACGGATGTGAAACGGGAGAGAGTGAGTGAGACCATCATCTAACAACAAGAAAAGTTACCGCAGATTGCATAAATATCACGTATGAATGACGTTTTACACACCAGTAAGGCTTTAAACATTAAGAATAGCCGAAACAACCTGTAAGCAATCATTAAGTTAAATCTCTCTACTCATAAAAATGATATTGCGAGTTATACGTCACATTAAACTTATTTGTCAGCAGATTCTTCTTGACTGTCAGGAGATCGGAAGTCGGAACCTTCTTATTTGTGGATTCCAGCCCCAATTTTGCACTGTAATCACTTTCAAAGATCAGAATCCGGCACCGGAAAAATTTGAAGTTTGATTTGAATTTCGCTGATAATAAGTAGATATTGACGAATTTATAAGTTCAGTAATTCCTTACTTAACAGTGAGAGGAGCTGGACCAACATACTGTACTACCCTTTCAAATTCAGGACATGTGAGCTTGTTTGTACACTACGTTTCTCAGTAGCAACGTTGAGAAATGATTGCTTTCTTACATAGGATATAATAAGTCTTGCAGGTGGGTCCTTGACGCTAACCCTCCAATGAAATGCATTTTCTGTTATTATTCATTACATTCCTTCAGGACGTTTCAGCTATTCTTTGTATCAATAGCCTTTTGAAAATCATACAGATTGCAGAGTGCCAGTTCGCGTGGGCACAGAGTGCGAATTAAGCGCTAAAAATCCTTGGCAGCCGTAGACGCTCCGTTTTGCCCTACAAGGGCTCGCTTGGGCCCTACAAAATAGTTTGGGCCATTCCGAGCCGTACTGACGAGTCCTTGTAGGGCGAAACGTAGTGTCTACGGCTGCCAAGGAATTCTTGAAGTCTGAGGACATCTTTCTATACTTTTTGAAAATGTGCAAAGGTAAGAAGTGTCACTTGCGCGATTCACAGTTAATTCCAATTCAGTTAATGTTCTGTAATTACAATTGCTCCTCGTTTATTGTCTTTTCTTCCTCAAGTTTGAGAGTCGGACACTGCGGTTGTGTCGGCTTTCACTGAGATGGATGCGCCTTCTCCATTCTGATCGGTGACAATTCAGATGAAGGAGCTCTGCATCTATTTTGCCATTGTGCCACCATCTGTTTCTCTGCTCACCTCTGATGTTCTGTCTTGTCACCGCTTTGGCCGCATCCGCTGCAAGTGAACCAACCAGTGCAAAACCAACTCCATGTCATGCACAGGTAGATGAAGCATGCCTTTCAGTTCACACATGCAGTGACGCATGGAACACATCCGTCACATCATAAGGCTCTCAATTATAACATGATGAGTAAGGGCAATGTCTCCGACTGAACAATAGAGCGAGATACTCTTGTTGGTAAGGACAGGTAATATGTCATAGAAATTCTTCCAGGCGCTTCTTGCAAGAGCTGCTATAGTCTTACAGCAGCATCCGGAACAGCATAGTTTATTGCTCCGGTAACAGAAGTCATCGGCCACTTCAAAGTCATGTGCGCCCTTTTAATCTCACTGATCTGTGCTTGAGACATGGGAATCTCTCCTCTGCATCGCCGGCACTTCAAATTTATGTCCTCGCTTAGAACTTCATAAAGAAGATCGAAATGTTGAATTACAAAGAAATTCTAATTTTCTGATAAGCCAGAAAGTGGCATCTATTGATAATTATATCATTGCAGAAGTGACCGCAACTCTCATTCAAATGATTGGGAAATCTCAGCTTACTTTCATCAATGCGTAAGAGACCAGTGCTTTATCTGCGACGGCTTGACCATCCAGATCCAGTTCTGTGACTTTGACTCTCAAGCGAACAGCAGGATCTTCGACGTAGAAATCAAGGTTGAAAGGGAAGGCCTGTGAATGAAAATCAACTGTCTGAACACGATGAAAAACGACTAGCTTCACAACAATGACCATCATACATGTACATGAATTGTAGGGGTACACCGTGCAGTCAACATACTCCATCATCGCAAAACCGGGAATACGATATCTTCGAACTTAACAATCAAATCATGCTAAACAATGACCGAGCCATTTCAGTTATTATTTGAACCTACGCAATTTCAGTCTTAATACCTACAAACTTCTATAGAACTCATAATCAAGAAATTGCGTGGGCCCTTCTGTTTTTCAAAAGAATCCTATCATTATTATTCCGATTGGTTTGGGATCTGCAATACCAACTGAGGACAACAGTGAGAGACCATCGTAACCACCTACAAGGCTGCTACAAGTCTTCTCTTCACATCCACAATCTGATCAACAACTCCAAGGAATACAAACAAATCCCTCAGGATCATCACAGGATGCACATGCAACATCAAAATGACGAAACACACGTTCACCCCATTGCTGAACACCAAGTGCGACATGCAAAACAGCTGCTAAATAAAGCGAAAATTGAACATCTGTCTCCGTGGTACAGTGGTTAAGTACTTGGCCTAGCAATCTTTCGGTCCAGAGGTCGAACCCCGGAAGTGTCATTGGAAGTCATGAGGAAGGGCATCCGGACAAAAAGATCACACGTCTCGAGATTAAAGTCTGACTGTGTCAGCACCGTCCAAGCCCCCAGCATGGGGGAGCAGCGACGTTATAACTTCAAACAAAACCACCTCATACCCCTAAGCTACAACCAACTCCTGACAGACAACAAAATTCGAACATTTTTACCCCTAAGAAGCACATCCTATCACAAATTCCAATGATTTCTCGCTCATTCAATACATAACTGCTTTTGGTCAGTCTTCGCGGATTTTTACGACAACAATCCTTCAATTCATACATTCTTTAAGTAAATTCAATCACCTCATCAAGGAATAGCTGCTGGTTGAATCCCATGGAATCCAAAGTGATCCACAAGTTCTCTGTGTCTCCTTCGTCTTGCTCTGCCTCTTTAAGATTCAGTTTGAGAAAATCTTCTTCAGTAATTTCTCCACGAACCAAATTGCAGTTCTCTATAGAAAGGGAAAAAATAACGTTCATTTTTTGAAGTTTACTCGCTAGAAGAGAATAAAAACGTACAATGAAAAATATTCTACTTTATTCATTATAACATCTAAATTTATGAAGCATCATTGTTCACATAAATCATGCATGTACTAACTAATTTTGTTTCGTGCCTGCCGTGGAATATATGCGACAAGGTTCACCAATGTAAGCGTTACGCTCAAGAATTCAAAGTCAGAAAGCATGTTCTCTTCCTCTCACCTTCCACGACTTCCCACAGACCTTCCTCCAATTTCTCCCCAGAAGTTCGCATGATGTAGAGACTGAATTCTTCCTTGTTGAGATATCCATTCCCATCCAAGTCAACGATCTTGAAGATATCTGATAGCGCATCTCTGTAAAGATGAATGTGTGAGCCTTCACTGACATCTACATGGAACTCTCATCCTTACTTGCAGGCGGTAGTCAAGGCAAGGCAGTTTTCTCTGTCTCTCTTGAGGAGTTTGGCCTTGGTTCGTGGTTGAGTGCTTCGGGCCTTGAATTTCACCCCTGAGGTGATTGGATAAACTTTGTACTCTCCTGGCTGAAGATCTGCACGCACCATGGCTCTCTAAAGAACATCATTGTTTTGAGAAGAGACGTCCTGATTTTCTGTGTAGCTATCATTGATTTGAAATGGAAACTTGAATTATATATTCATAAATTACAGATTTCCTCAGACATGAACAATTTAAGCACCAAATTCAGTAGCTGCAGATTTTGTGATTTCATGTTTTTCAACAGCCGGAAAATAACTGCGCGTCTTTGTGGATTTGAACAACTGACCTCTAGCATTCTAAGCCAGTCTTACTCCGGTCAAGGTCCACCTCGGGGCACTGATCTACAATTCTGCAGTCTTACTCCGGTCAAGGGCCACCTCGGAGCACTGATCTACAATTCTGCAGTCTTACTCCGGTCAAGGGCCACCTCGGGGCACTGATCTATAGTTCTGCAGTCTTACTCCGATCAAGGGCCGCCTCGGGGCACTGATCTACAATTCTGCAGTCTTACTCCGGTCAAGGGCCACCTCGGGGCACTGATCTACAATTCTGCAGTCTTACTCCGGTCAAGGGCCGCCTCGGGGCACTGATCTATAGTTCTGCAGTCTTACTCTGATCAAAGGAATCCCCAGTGTCTCTGATATGGAAGTTGCAGTTGACAGGCTCCTCTCAAGATATTAAATACCATATAGTGAAGTCTTAACTCACTCAGTGCTTATCAAGATAGCCAAGATAAAACCCAACATCATATATTTTGTCAAAAATGACAAAGACCACAGTCTGACAAGCATAAAAACACCTCACTCATTGATGGGATCCTTAATGATGGGATTTATTTGTGCAATTAGCATAAATGAAATGTGTCTATGAAATGTGGAAGATTTCCCTTCAAAATATCCCTGTCAATGCCTCTATGAGCTGATGTTCTATGGCTCCAAGTGACTTCAAATGTGATTATATAGAAGGACGACTTGTAAATACCAAAGGAATTCAAATGTCAAGCCTAGCTGACAAGGGCGCCAATTCTCATCCATATAGTAATGCTCAGCATGCTTCCCAACTCTATGAACTGGACGTGTGCTGGGCCGGTGTTGGTGGGTGTGGCCTTGGGGGCAGAAAAAAGGACCCCCAAAAACACGCTAGATCATCTGAGAGGGGTACAGGTTGAAACCAATGCCAAATTGTTCCTTATGATCCCAGGAATCTGAGATCAGAAATAACCGAATTTTTAGTGCATAATGGCATAAACTAGCTAATAAAGCCGATTCTGTAAAATCTTCTACTCCATGCACAGGCGAGCTGCCGCGATCTTCTATTCTTATCAACCGCATGACAGGACCAGGGTAAATAAAAGCAGACAGCCCGCTGTGCAGTCCAACAACTTATTCAGCCATTCAGCCATTTCTACAGCTAGCTTCAGCCATTTCAAGACACACTGACGAGTCCTTGTATGAAGAAACGCAGCGCTAAGCAGTTCAGTGCGCCATTTGCTCAATTCTGATGACATGTTTTCAAACGATGGTAGAGCATAGCATTTCTTCTGAATTTTAGAACAGCTATTTTCACATCAGAAATACTTACGCCATCTGCAGAGGTTTGATCTCCCATGACGATCGGCTTTCCATTGTGAACAAGCAGAAGATTTATGTCAGGTGCTGGGATGTCTGTAGAATGAATCAAAATCTCAAATGAGAAGATTATGGCTTTCACTTCAATTGCATATTCGTAGTATTACCAAAGGTGATGAAATGACTCAATCAATATTTTGACATAATCTATAAAGTTCATTGGTCTGTAAGCTGAGTAATTTATCATGGTCGCTTAGTTTTTAAAACTCTTTGTAAAGCATGTCATTATACGCCAAATTTCTGAATTCGAGACATTCAAACAGTTGAACGTTAACGTAAATAGTTAGAAACCTCATGCGAAGTACACCTAATCTATAAAGTTGATTATGGTGACAATTGATAGTCATGCAGTAGTATAAGTATATTGCTAGCATTTTACGCACACTGATCGATGTTATTGCAACTGAGCGTCGAATTTCATCGAGAAATTAGTCATAAGCAAAGACCACGGACGCCGGCAAAGGTGTTGCAGCCGTTGCACATGTACCCTCTTCATACGGTAATGCTCCGTGATAAACTGCAGTTTCACGAATATCCTGCAGTGCTGACTCTAGGTTCCAAGCTGATTCAAGATTCAAACTCGATCATTGGCTGTCTGAGCTTTACGTTCGTGCGATGAAATACAGTGCGTAAAGTGTACGTGTCGTCACAGTTTACCGTTCTGGCCGCCCATAGACATAATAAAGTTACGCCTGACTTACAAAGATTGTCAATGGTGAACAGAAATCGCCTTGAGAATCATCCATCGTTTGTAGCTTCTCTCTCCCAAAAGACAGCCAAAGTGCGATGACAACACGGACTTTTGTATTGAACATATTTTAGAAATTCCTTGATTTTTACATGCTCATTTCGTGTGCAGAGATTAATCATCAAGTTAATCATTTGAGTTGTTTTTCACATCGTTCTATTGTATACACATAAGCAACTATAGGTTAGAAATTTCTTCTTATTCCAAAACAATAATTAGAAGTATGCAGTACTGCGCCACCTTTTCTAATTTGTATTGTTTCTCTTTCGCTCACTACACTTTAAACACAAAATCGTACTACGGTGTTTGCAACAATTAAGCAAGAATTGCAATTATTATAGAACAAGCTTATAGTTAAAATAAATCGCTGTTAAGACACTTTCCATGGGCACTGGAAAAGCAAATCACTAGAATTTCTATTGTAGTTTCCAGTGGATAAACTCAAGCCATTTCCAAGTAAAAAGAAAGCATGCTGCTTAATATAAGATCTATTTGAATAGAATTACACATTTTTCTTTGTCTTGCAGTAAAAAGAATATCCCTCATGCATCGTTTTATATTTGTAGAATTTAAGTTGCTAGAAATGTGTTAGATTTAGACTAAAATTGACATCAAAGTAATTTCTACTCTTTATATTTACGCACTCATGCATGCCAGAAATAGTTGCTGTCCTATGAGTATGGAACAGTTATCAATCTTAAGTCAGCAGGTGCAAAATATATATGCAAAACCATTGAGTGCAAAACTATGTGCAAAAACGCACTATACAAAACCTTAATAGGCTTATATCGCAACTGAAATATTGAACTGGGGTTTGGGAGACTGGGGCATCCTGAAGTGCCTTCCTTGAGGCATGTGCAACACCTGCCCAAAACTCGTGCCGCCGTCCTTGGCAGAGACTATCATTTGTCAAACTACATGTGTTCGAGATCTCGATCAAACTGACTGGAAACCGTCTCCCGTCAAATCACAATAAATACAGTATCAATTTCAGAATTATTCACAATGTTTAACCGGAAAAATGATTCCATATCTAATAAAATCATTGCAGTCATTGCTACTCACCAAGTGACTTGCAGTCCAGTGGAGATAATCGGATTACCATGTGAGTTGGTTTGTTGAGAGAAAATGAATACATGTGAGAAAGGCCTGCTTTCATGTTGTTGCCAACATCTTCAAGGAACAGAGAACCTCTACGAGTCACCCGCGTCCAGCGCCGAATGTTCCGGGGTTCTTTATCGTCAAATGGCGTGTCGATGGTTTTGGAAAAGACAATGCGATCATTTTTTGGTCTTGAATCTGAAGTTCGTGAATTAGACCGCAGACTTGTACGAGAGGAACCAATTACAATGTCATCATCGTCATCTTCTTCTTCAACAGGTGGGGGCAGCTTCTTCACAGGACTTATCGAACGACCAGAGGCTGTGCACAGAAAATGTGAATCAATCTCTTGAAGTAATTAGTATCACTTTATAGCACTATCAATAAATTGATTATAAGTAGTATGATGTCGCCAGAAGTAAATTTTCAAAAAGCGATACAATGCAAATTTTTTCAAGCGCCTGAATGTATACAGAAGATTGGTATGCCGCAAATCTTATGGAAATTATCAAACACTAAGCATTTGCCACAAAAATACGCGGAACTCGAAAAATCAATTTATTGCGACGCACAAATTTTCGGCCGAAGCCTTCGTCAGGTGCATATAAACTGAATGTGACTGGCAAACTAGTAAATGATGAGCACTTGTCAAACTGGATATGGACACAAATCTGTTATAAATTAATATAAATTATTAATATGACACAAAAAATTTGTGCGTCGCAATAAATTGATTTTTCGAGTTCCGCGTATACTTTTGGCAATTGACATAACTCGATGGCTAACATAATCACTAAGCATTTGATTGGTGTAGGCTAGTATGCACCAATGAATTCCACAATGGTTTGGCCTCACATTTGTATTCACGAATCTTTACACAGATAGATTATGATCAGTGTCTGTCATTTTTATACAATAAATATTCTCCAGTTTGACAAATTCATTATTAAACAATAGCCGACTGACCATGGCTACCATACATCCACTGACTGCGATGAACGATTTATTTGGTTATTTTGCTCAACTGATCGATTAAACAACCCAAACCTGACCCTACACGAGTTCCAATATTGTGTTCCCAAATGGAAACTTTGTAAGAGAAATCGTCGCATTCTCGACGACCAATCAGGCAGTTTCAAGCATTCTGACTTGCTCATTTCGGAATGAAACTTTGAAACTAATTCAAAGCATATTTATCGGCCATGACCGGTTTGATTTGAGCTTTGTGTAGGTCATACAGTTCATCATGGTGTGATAGTTCAGTAACAAATTGAGCGTCACTAAAACATAGGATTCTGACAGTTACAACTTCAGACATTGTTACTTTCTATTAAGGCAAATAGAGCTGTCTGCGAGATACAGTGACGGCAGAATGTCAACGTTAAATATCTTGATGCGTCTTGTTCACAGCACAACTGTACAGAGTTGTACGCGATGCACAGTCATCATCTATTAACGCAATGACTCATGCTTTCAATAATCGTAGACATTAATGAAATCTACAATGCATGTACGTTACAGATACAAGTCGAAAGCGCGGAATTGTGTTTCGAGTTGCCAAGGTCACATTGTTTTGGCATCTAAAAAAGACTGCGATCTTAAGTCAGGAACATCTTCAGGGATCGCAAGACTGAAAGCGCATGAAAACCGCTCGACGCATAGATACACTACATCACACGCATAAAAAAATATTGGCTCTGTCACACTCGACGATTTCCATGCGCTTCTCGTGCACTCAATGCAAGGCCTGGTTTCCCGTAACTTCGTCACTTGCATAGGTCGCTTTGTCGCGCTGCTGTCCTTCAATTTCTCCCTGAATGGTCAACTCGTAGAATTGTCATCAATAACGCGTCGTCTAAGTGCTTATTGACGATTTGAACAACAAAGAAATTTGCGGCACAAAATCTGTAGCAGTATAAATATCAAATGGGATAGCAAGGAGAGTTTACGTCGTTTTCCTGATGTTCCAATCACCACGTCATCGTCTTCATCCGATGCCGAGAAGTAGTTGATTTTGGGAGCTTCAGAGAGAAATTGCAGTTTCAAGTTAGAAACTTAGAAAGATCCAAATTTCCACTACGAAAATGTCACGCTCAAGAAATGGTATAGAATAATTCTTCCATGTTCTACAAGCTTGGAAGTTGAAAGCTGCACACAAAGTTGATTAAGGTGCGAAATTATAATCATATTTCAAATGGAAGGTTAAGCATGTTGAGAATTCCGAATTTAATTCTTGATCAGAGAATAAAAACGTCAAGAAAATTATGAAAATTCGACGAAGATACAGATGAATCTTTCAGATTTTCAGCTAACAAGCTTCAGTTGCATAGCAATTTTACAAGCTTTAGAATGTTTTAGATGATTGTATTGTAACCACAGAATTAGACAGGTCGTCTCTTCTTCCGTTTGACTAGAAGGGAGGCATTGGAACGTGCAACGTTATTGAAATGGCACAATCTGCTGACTAAATACCATAGCATCGATCAATTGAGAAGCGCACACCAGCATTTAAACACGCCAAATGTACATATCTTCTGATGTGTTTCACACGGGTTCACACAGCAAGAGACACAGTCGATGTCAAGTTACTAAGAGAAGTTTGTGAACGTTTTTTCATGCGCTGCTGCATTTTTTAAAATGAACGGAGGGCCCAACATATCGAGAAAACTTACAGAATTCTTCGAAATGTTCTTCGTTCTTACTAGAATGAGTTTTCGATCAATTTATTTTGAAGCGAATTTAGATGCATCCGCAAGCGTACTTTTTGCTATTTTTCCTATCTCTTTCTTTATTCTCAATTTCTTTTTGCCCACTTATTAAAAGTTCCGGCTGTGCCATTTGTTTGAACTTTTGTGCACCTTGACGGTTAATCTACAGATAATGACTGATTGTAACAGAGATACTAGAACTGACACATTAGTTTTAATTACTAAGAAATTATTTTTTGTCAGAAGTGTAAAATTGTCGTCTCCGTACGTGGCACAGTGGTTAAGTGCTTGGTCTAGCGATCTTTTGGTTGTGAGGTCGAACCCCGATTGTGTCTGACGGAATTAGAACCAGCGCAATTAATTGCTTTTTCTCTAACCTGAAGTCATGACATCAATTGTCTGAAGATTCCTGGTAAGCAATTATGAATAGCCCAGCGGCAATGAGTTGATATTTTTAGAAGTCGCTATCTGATGATTTAGACCATATTTACTGAATCATTTGTAAACTATGCACCATTCATTTAGACCAAAATTGTTATCTAGAAAACGAAATTGGGCTTTCTATCCTTCTAAACGCCGCATGATTGATGATAATCCATTATTTAAATTCCGAGATGTTTGAATTAGAAATTAGTAAGCAACTGCTGCGTTACCTTGCACACGAAAATTTTTCGGATTCAGGTTTGGAAAGAGATCGTGAAAATTGGACCTCGAAAGATTAAGAAGATTTTAGGTCGCATGGACTTAGTGCCTCCCTCAGTATCTTTGATTCCCATTCACCTCAAGACATCTAAACATAGAAATCGACTCTGCGAAGTCAACTGAGTATAGTTCAGTTAATTGTAATGACGAGCTGAGTCATGGATTATGCAAGTTATTACAAGTACGAGTTGACTATATGGGCAACTTCAGAATACATGCACTAAGTGTATGTATTACAGCCTGATAGAAACTGCAAAAACCCACATAAAAACAATGCCATGAGATGGCTTCGGTAATAAAATAATTGATTGAACTTCTGGTCGGATTCTGATGTCAATTTTGTTCACGAAAAGGTTGATCTTTTATCGTATATACTTGATCAAATTTTTCAGGAGATTCAAATCCATTGATAAAAAGAAAAAACCAAGTTACTTGGTGCCTCCGTACCAGTATATTTTTTTTGATCTATTTAAAATAAAGATTACACTGAAGTGCACTGAAGTTGCACTGTACTTCGGCCTCTGGCCTTCAAGGTGCGATGGTAAGTAGCAGGTCTTACATTCAACCCTTCCCTTAAGAATCGAAAGTGAACGGATTTAACATCAGATAACTACGTAGTAGAAGCGATCAATGGATAACAGTTGATTTCGTGCTTCCGATTGATTTCCAGCTTATTAACTCTGATACACTTGCTTTCTTCAATAGAAACATCGCGAGTGTTACTTTTCTTAGATAGGAACTGAATTTTGAAGTCTTGAATTCCATTGATCGGATGTTTCGACCGGTGCTGGGCTAGGGCACTGTTATATGTGTTGTTTTTAATGCTACTTTTATGTTCTTGGTGTCTTATTTTAAAAGGACGACTTGTTCTACCAATATAATTTTCATTGCAAGTTTTACAGGTATACTGGTATACCACATATCTATCCGCGCACGAATATTTAGGTCCGATATCTTTACAAATTTCGCAACCACAATCTTTGGTCATTTTAGGTTTCTTTCTGAGGAATTTCTCAAGGATAACATTCGGTTTACTTATCAGGTTTCCAGAAATATTGTATTTTTTCATCGCGTTTTTGATGCGTCTGTTACACGTATCATTGATGAAAGGTATCATCAGATTAGCCTTATTTTCTCGCTTTCTATTTTTGTTTCTGCGCCTCATTTTTTTGTTAAAATCTTTTTCTTTATAGCCATTATTTCGCAACATCTTAAAAAACTCCTCCTTCGACTCATTATAGTATTTCTCTTCAGAACAGTGTTCTTTGATGTAATCCTGACGTGATTTTATAAAATTAGTTTTCACATGGTTTGCTACGAAGGAATCTTTTTGTAAGACTATGTAAGACTTTGTAAGACTTCTTCAGTGCACTTCAGTGTAATCTTTATTTTAAATAGATCAAAAAATATACTGGTACGGAGGCACCAAGTAACTTGGTTTTTTCTTTTTATCAATGGATCTTTTATCGCCCAATACCTAGATACGAATGGAGTCCGACAGCTGCCCGTGATAGTTTACTCAGACAATCAGATAAGTGTGCATTTAACTAGCATAATTGAAATCACTGCGATACCTATACCACAGCTCACTTCGAGTAACAAGTGGATCCTTTGAAATAAAATAAAGCGCTGAATTTTCAATGTAAATATTCAATCCTGAGACTTTCTCATTTACTGGATGAGTAAAGTTCAATTTCAATAAATCCCGGGTTTGGGTTACTTTCGAATAATTTCGAGTTCCTCTTCGATCTTTTCGGGTCGGGTTGAGTCCATTTTTTTTTGACGAGCCCTGTTCTATTTCACTGAAAAGTCATGTGCACTTCGTTTTGTGGGTGCATTTTACAAATGAAAGGCATTTAACCATGAACTTTGAAGACTATGAGAATAATGCTGGAACTACTGACGATTCAGTTCTTGAGGATGACTTTATCTCAACACAAACTCAATGTTTGATTTTATAGAAAGCACGAAAATCACTGCAATAATCAAATTTGCCGAAATCATAATTTTCATGCAACTACCAAAATCGAGTATCTTTTGTTTTGAGCACGAAAAGCGCCTATGCTGTGAACTGCAGACTGTTTAAATCACCGAAGAACAACAGTTAATAACAGGGCTAAAGTAATTCATTTTTCTGAGTTTTTCCAGATTTGAAAAGCATTTGAAATACAGAGAAGTAATTTCGGTGTGATTTTTCACTGTTGTTCACATTTTTTGCTCACTGCCGGTAGTCAGCAGTTTCCAGTGCATCATCTAAGGTGGTGGACATTCCAGACACAATCATAACGATGCTGTTAACAAGTCAAGGAAGCTCAGTATGATACCATGTCAGTCAGGATTGGAACCGACCGCCAGCCCATTGAAGACCGAAAATTATATTCCGGCCGGCCGATTTTTCTAATTAGGCCTGGGTTTATGTCGACGATTGACGACATTTATTTTAAAATGAATCGTCTGGTCAGCTTAAATAGAATTGCAACATTGTAGGACTGTAATAACACAACATTTCTAACCCAAGCGTTGCGAACCATTTCTTGAAAACATTTCTTCAAATCGAAGCGGCTGACAGAACCGTACATTGTCACTGAAACTTGGCCATGATAAAGAAGTTAAGTTACTTAGAATAACCGTTACAACGCATGAGGAAAACTAATTCATTTTTGTTGTTTTTCCATTTTGCAAGGAAAATTCAGTGACACAACTATTTGGAAATACATTAATAATTGCCTAGATAATAAGTCTGTTCATTACTAAATTCACGGTAGCTTTTGCTCGGGGAATCTGGTTGTAACTTAAATTTGGTTCTTCGTAATGAGTGCTGCGACGTTTTTATAGTTGCCTTGACGGCTGTGAGGCGCGTCGATGCTGAAAGCGCTCATCCACGGACAATTATTTACAAATACATTTGGTTTTAAGCCGCACTCGATCTCATGTAGAGTTTCCGGAATCGCACATTTATCATAAATGAATTTTGCAAGAATCATGTGCTCGCTAGCCCATCTATCGCAAAATTATTCCATGTCTTCAATAATAAATTATTACGCGTATTGCTGCTCAATCTTTTTCATGCACGTACAACATATATTAGTAAAGTACGAATATTTATCTAATTACATGACAGAAGATCAATTAGGATGGAAATTGATGAAAATCAGCATCGTTGCGCTTCATCGGGAACTCTTGTTTATCCGGAGTACCGGTAAGCCGCTCGTAGGAATCGAGAAACCGAGAAATCGAATGATATGCGGCGGTCTAACTTGATGAAGTTGGTCGACCAGCTGCCAGCATCAACCAGAGGGTTACAGAGACGCCGGCTTCGTTCCGACCGGTTTTGACTACACCGGCTGCTGGTCCGGCCGATTTTTTCTGGTTGCTCGCCCGGCTCGGCCGGTTCCAACCCTTGCATGCACGCTTCTATTCTAGACGAGATACTGCTGATGATATTTTTTAATGCGTCAGTTCTAGTAGTCTAGGTACTTGCTGATTTCGTCTGCATAATTTAAGACAAGCAATGATCGGTTCGTTATCAAATCTCGAATAACAAAGAAAAATGGCACAGAAACTGTAGCAATTAATAAAGCAGACTTTACGTCGTTTTCGTGATGTTCGAATCACCACATCATCATCTCCGTCGAATGCCGAGAATCTCCGTTCGTTGATAGCAGATTCGGGTGCTTAAGAAAGAAATGCAGGCTCTAATTGTAATGAGATGCATGCATTTTGTGAAACGATTGCTGATCATAATTCCTGATATTTCGCGTGTCATCTTGTTTCTGTAGGAGGAAATAGGACAACTCGAACTAAGTCTAAAAACTCAAAAGTCAAAATCAAATTAATTTGGCAGAAATATAAAACTAGTCTTAATTCTTGGGTTTTGACTGATTATCGACTTGTCCTGCATCCTCCAGCAAAGCGGACAGTAAAACATTTCAGGTTTGCTTGCCCAAAAACTATTGCTATTGATACTTCGTGTAGATATATTAGATGTAGCTTTAAGAATTAATTTCAAATTATACACAAATTAATACAAAATTATACACAAATCACTGCTTGGAGACCGCCGCAGACTTTGAGACGTACGAGCACAGAATTAGAAAACTCTCTCGTTCGATCCTCGTTTACCAGAATGGAAGAGTCGCATATCGCATACATTTTGAAATGGGACAGATTCTCAAACAATAAGATGTCAGCCAGTGCGTACGTGTTGTAATATCTCGTGTGCCTACTATCTTCCTTAATAATGATCGGAGCGACCAACGTTATCGAGAAAACGTACGCGCAATGATCTGAATTCTTAGAATCTGAAGGAATTGTGACAATCGAAGCACTTTGATGGAATTTACAGTAATCCGCAAGCGACGCACGACTTTTTCCTATCTCTGTAAAGTATAAAGAATTCCTTTCCACCAGCAAGTCTTCAATTCTAGTTAAGTGAAAGAGTTAAACATTTTAATTCTGTCCGAGAGCATCATTTCGGAGGTGCATAGAAATATCCTTGAAAGTGTGACGGCCCACTTGTCATACCTTCATACCCGCCATGTGTTCTCAAGCCAGGTTGATCCCACAATCTGCTGTATGTGAAAGACTTGCAAGCGAGATTGTAGGAGCAAACATCAAAATTCTGAGCTTTCTTTCATCGTAAGCTGAACTGTTACCTTTTTGCCATGTCATCGACTTTGTTGTGAATCTTATTCGGTTATTCCAATCTTAAGTAAGGCAAATGACGAATTTCCACAACATATAAGAGAAGGAATAATAATAATAAATTTCAGACCATCTTAAAATAACTTCGATTCGTCTATTGCCATAGATTTCATTCAATGCTTGATGCTTAGATCATGTCTTTTATCTCTTAATAATATCATTACAGTCCAAATGAGAATAAATAAAAATGATAACAACAGTAAGCACACGTTTGACAGCAGCTCAACTGTGAAAACATCGAACATTCGTAGAAAACAGAAGCAAAGTTCATTGGAACCTACAATTATAGTTGAAATAAATGCAAAAGAGAAAAAAATACAAATCATCATCATAGCGCCTGTGAATGATACAAGTGTGATTCAACCAGTCTCTAAGCTTTAGTGCTAATTTCAAATTTCATCAATTGAACACACGATTTCGGCTTTCATTTTGATAATGAAAGATTGATTTCTTATATCTTTGTTATAATTTCTATGTCATTTTATACTCTCCAAACTAAGAAATTGCTGATAGACTGATGAGATCGATGCTATTTATTAAATGAAATGCATTAACTTCAAATGGATATCAGAACCTGAATGATAGCCGTTGGTGGCCAGGGTGGTGCGTCATCCAGTGACATTGACAATCATATCTCTCCACTCAGCATAATGTCGCATTAGTTTTAATACGAATAACACTCAGTCCAATCTGCAGGTCTTAGAACGTGGGTACGTCAGTCTTTGATGTTCTCTTAGGAAGGAGGCACACATGACAATTCATCAGCGCAATCAAAGACGAGATGCGGTTTATCATGTGTGCATCCGTCCTTATGCTAAATCAGAATCATCTGTATCGTAAAAATGTGATAATTTAGGAGGGCGTTTTCTTGCTGATAAATACTCGTCGATAAATATTACGCCATTTGACCCAGACTTAACTTTTTCGCCGAAACAAATTGGAACAGTCAGGCAGACCAGATACGAAACATCAAACAGAGAAGATTTTCAGGCCGATATTGTGCGACTCTCAACAGAAGAGTGCAGAGCGCCTGTTAGCATGTGTCATGAGGATATCTATGCATTCTATGTCCAGGTGAACTGGCGCTCTTAAATCTCTTGTGATTTACGGTTATCAGTTCAACGGCATAGCCAGAATAATATATGTTGTACCACAGAATTAGACAGGTCGTCTCTTCTGCCGTTTGACTAGAAGGGAAACATTGGAACATGTAACGCAGATGAAATGGCACAATCTGCTGACATAATACCATAGCAATCAAACAATGACCAGCCAGTTCAACATTAAACACGCCAAATTGTGCAAAGTTTCAGTGACTGTTATCAACCGGATCACACAGCTAAGAGACACAGTCGATGTCAGGTTCTGTAAGGTCTGTAAGGTATTAAAACTTTCTTTTTGCCCACTTATTAAGTTCCTGCATGTGCCATCTGCTTGAATCAGTTTGCACTTCTAGCAAAGTGACACGATTAAACAATCTAATTCTGTGTGTTGTACAGACCTACGGCTTTTTCAGCCATTCTATGGATACAAGAGAAAAGATAAAAGATGAGCGCAGATAAAGGATGCCAGATCTCCTGGTCAGTCTTCAGACTTGAACAACTTAAGTGCTAATTTTTTCAGCATCCGTAGACCCTGCACTTCATTCTACAAGTGCTCATCAGATCGGCTCGGAATAGTTGATGACATCTAAGAATGGCTGAGTAAGCTAAAGGACTGCACAACAAACTGATCTGCGTTTATTTATTGCAGCTTTGCTGTGATAATACTTCACTGATGATCATAGATTGCAAGAGTGCCAATTCACGTGGGCGTAGGATAGGAAAGTACCCTCAGACCTGAACAATTCAAGCACATAATTCCTTGGCATCTGTAGACCCTGCACTTCGTTCTACATGTGCTTATTGGTTAGGAATGGCCCAAACCAGCTTATGACACCTAAGAATGGCTGAACAAGCTCAAAGACGGCACAACAGGCTGCTCTGTGCATGTTTAGTGTAGCCTTGATGTGATGCTGTTGATCATACAAGATTGCAGAGTGCCATTCTAAGATGTCATCAGCCAGTTTGAGCAATTTCCAGTAGTAATGACGAGTCCTTGTAGGGCAAACAGCGTCTACGGCTGCTAAGGGGAATCTAGAAAACTCAAGTCTGTGGATCAACTCAAGTTTTTTCATCTTTTTATTGTATTTCAATACAACATTACAAGCATAACAATAAAAAATCATAGAGATAGAATACATTGATGTCATAGAGAAAGTCACCTCAGCCGGGTTAAAAACCAGGCCATACTGACAGAAGAAGAAAAAGGAGTCATCGCACGTCCCTAGGTTAGCTTCCGGGGCGATTCCTCAGATATAAAACACGATAAAAATTAATTCACAGACGATTGACCATTCCATGCGCTGACAATCTTCTTGATCCTCTACAAGCAATGCATACACAAGAGAACTAAAACTTCTAATAAAACCCTATTTCTGCTAGATCTACGCTATGAGGTTGAATTCGAGAGAAACAGGTGAATGAAAAGAAGCACACAATGCCTGAAACTTCATATCAGAATCTTTCACAATTCATTCACAGACATCACCGTAAATTCGATGCTTCATTTTGTTTAAGGCTTGAAGTGGAGAAAATTGATAGCTAAAACTTAACATCCAGTCTTAATGAATGAATCGCCTGAATTGCATTCATTTGAAAACACAGTGAAGAAGTCTGACCGATATACACACTGTCTTTGTAGTGAATTGTTTGTGCAGAAGAAATATGGCGAGTTAGTTATCTTCAATGGAAAACTAAATATGAGCAATATTGTACGATTCATTACTCCATTTTAAACGCATTTTGTATTTTTCGTTTAATTCATCAACACCATCATATCATGATGCATTATGAAAATTGATTGATCTGAATTACAATGTTCTGAATTGCAGTGACACGGAACTAAGCAGGACAAAAGCTGGACATAGATGTCTGGTTTCAGAAAATCAGTGATAAATATTAGAATAGTTAAACGCTGAAATCAAGTTCGTGAAAAGTAAGAGGGATCGACATACAAGAAGTCATAGAGTAAGCAAATTAATTAAATCCCCATTGTGTATGCAGTTTCGATTTTATTAAATGAACTTAAGTTGTGGAATTCACCGCGGAATTGACTGATCATGATAACAAGACAGAAGAAAGAATAGCCTTTCCCAAATCCTCCGTGTCATGACAACCTCGGAGAGGCAATGTTCATTAAATTAGCTTCGATAGAAGTGCCTTCCTTTAATGCTCAACCTTGTTAATAGGAGCACTTTCTTGAGCTTGATCATGTCACTTAAACTACCGGCACTGAAAGAGCAAATTTCACAATCAAAGACAATGATCACAATTAACTCAGTGGATCTAAATGAGTCCACAATACCATTCAGATAAGAAATTAAGCTTAATTTGGTGAATCATAAAATTATGCAACTATAAAAATTGCATCAATCCCCAATTAGATATCAATAGTTGAATTCTAACTGCATAGAGCAAGTATTATGATCTAACCACTTGTAACTTAATTTTACAGTGATCTCTATGGACCGTAGGATGCAGTTTGCTAGTTAATAATTTGTACAAGAGGCCTAGCCTCACAGATCCGTCTAGCCTGGTGGAAAAGCATTGTATGAATGAGATCTACCAAGTTAGCAAACTTGAATTTTGTATTTATATTTTCATTCTATTGAATATCCTTAAAAGTTTCATACTACTTATATATTGAAATCTGTTGTTACAAATCGCTAGTATATAAACACAGGAATAATTAGCAAAATTCTAGCTTTTTAAAAATTGATCAAAATTTTTTGAATTGCAGGGACGTTACCATCCGCATAAAACTGAATCTTTTGATACATACATTTTTACTGTATGCTGACTCGTAATGTCATTCCAGCGCTGAGCATCCAGAAGACACCGATAGTCCGGCAGACAGAACAAGTTTCTGCAGGGAATGAGCCCGAAAGTGAGACTTTCACAGAATGATGTACACCCACAGAATTAAATATTTTGTTTATCTGCTTCGGTTTGCTAGAAGTGTGATTAATACGAAATCAACATCACATCGAGGAACCTATTAAGTGGGCAAAAAGGAATTCCTAATACCTTACAGAGATAGGAAAAAAAGTCGTGCATCGCTTGCGGATTAATGTGAGTTCCAGCAAAGTGCTTCGATTGCCAAAATTCCTTCAGATTCGAAGAATTCAGATCATTGCGCACAAGTTTTCTCCATAATGTTGACCTTTCCGATCATTATTAAAGAAAGTAGCAGGCGTACGAAAATTAGTTCACTTGATGATTTCACATCCTCTCCTCGGCATTTCTCACTGTGTAGTGCATACATTGAATCGAAGCCAGGCATCGATGTGTTTTGGTGTGTGCGAAGTGATATCACAGTGATCTCTCACTGGCTCCACTGTCCTCTGCTGACAGCTTATTGTTTGTCATTTCCAATAGCAAGTGATACACGAATTATCCATTCGAGAAGGAGCAAGTTGTGCCATTTCGACATTAAGGTTGCATACAATTCTTCCTTTCTAGGAAACCGAAGCGCGCGCAGATGAATCTAATTCTGTGTGTACACCCTATGCCTACTACGAATCGGTGCGTCTGCCGAGTTCTAGTGAGTTCCTCTTCATGTCAGACAGAATCAAAGAAAAACACATGTAAATCCAATGAGACGCAGATTGCAGTTTTTGGCTAAAATGAAATTTTCTATGTTTTCTCTGATTAAACGAAAAGTACTAAGCCCAGAGTCATAACTTTTGGCATGGAATGTCTTCAGGTCATTTCCTTTCATGTTCATGCACCCCTGTCTATAAAGCTAAAAACACTTAGATTTGGCGAGCCTCTTGTCGGCAAACACAAACATTTTGAGCAACTTTATCCACATTCAACCACATTCTCACATACACTGCCGATCAGATGCATGATAAAAGCACATGCACATCATAGGAAATGACCTGAAGACATTCCATGTCAAAAAATATGACTCTAGACTTAATACTTTTCAGTTGATGAGAGAAAACAAAGAAGATTTCATTTTAGCCAAAAAACTGCAATCTGTGTCCCATTGGACTAACGTGTGTTTTTCTTTGATCCTGTCTGACAGGAAGAGGAACTCACTAGAACTGTAGTAGGCAAAGAATGTACATCATCTTGTGAAAGTCTCATTTTCGGACTCATTCCCTGCAGAAACTCGCGCTGGCTGTCAGACTACGAGACTGTTTGAGAAAAATGTCGATCCTTTTCACTAATTGATTCAATAAATATCTTTCCAATAATTGTCACAATACTCTAGCATCCGATCATCCCATACCTGAGGCAGGCGAGTCTTATGCGAACAAAACTTAGGATAATGGCAACAACAAAAAAAATACAAATTATCATTAGCTTTTCATTATTGGAATAACTCAGATTCTTCAATGATCGCTTTTGTAGTGTAACTAATTTGTCATCAATTCTCATAACATGACAAGACGCTACAATCTAAGGTCGAACACCTCCAGTGTTATTATCAACTATTAAAGTTTCTACTATTTCATGATTCCGCTAAATACTACCAATTTCTAGTACTATTCCGCTAAATGTCAAATCTGCAACACTAATGGGAAAATAATTTGATTTTTCATGAGAGAAATTGAGAGATTTTGATTTTCTTGAAAAAGAACTAGGTGATTCATGAATTGAGCGAAAACTCTATAGAATTCATCAAAAGGTGAATCGATGAAATTACATCAACAGGTGAGTTTGAAACTTTACACGACGCATACCTTCAAAGTCATCATCCTCTGAATCCTCATGATATGCGAATTTATCTTTACAAGAGAAAGAAAATCGTTTGGAACCAGAAAAGGAAGTCACAGTTAGAAAGTTACCTCGTGAAGGCTCCAGTCGTCGTCCTTTATCTTCTTGTCGTGCCATTTTCCGTTTAGCAGCCGTCTTGCAATCCTCCACATTGGACAGAATGAGGTTGCAGAACTGCGGAGACAGTGTTATACGTGTGAATAAGTCACAAAATTAATTACATGAGTTAAGCAGTTAAATAATCTCCCTTGGAGGAAGTAATCTCAGAAATGAACGATGATTATAGAGAGGTCAGTCTTCCTGCCTCTACTTCTATGATGCAGTGAATTGGAAAATGCCTGTAGGAGGGACTCGATAACTTCAATTCTCGTTCTATTTCCCTACAAAGTACCGTATTTTTCCATATAAAAGTCCATGGGCATATATTAAGTTTTACCGATTTTATGACAAAATATTGACTCCAAATAGAAGCCCAGGGCTTCTATTTGGCACTTTTTCAATCTCTACCATTTTTGCCTTTATGCCGCTTTTAGATTCTAAATAATTAGTACCTCGATGTATAAACAACAAAATACAACTAGAAAACGCGCTGTCGTGAATTATAGTATAACAGCATATTTAAATATGAGCAGTCAGCAGCAAAGCAAGCTTCTGTCTATAAAACCGGTAGCCTACATAGGTTATTCAATTACGTAGATGCGTCTTTGGATCCATATCTCATCACAAAAATAAGAACAAAAGTTAATAGCAATGAATACATAGCTTGTTGAGTCGTGGAGCAATGTCTTTTCGGCTTCATGTTGTAATCTTGTCCAACTGACGTTTCTTTTATTCAAACGTTCGATTTTTAATCATTCAATTTGTTTAGATTCGATTTCCGGATAAAAGGGTCTGCGTCCACCCCCTGGATGTCGGCGCCTTTTCTGCTTCGTTGAGGTCTTCCGTAGCTTGCGTTCTTCAGATATTCAAATTCGGAGTTACTCTCTTGAAATTCCCATCTCTCTTGAAGCAGTACTCAAGCTGTTTCCGTGATTTATTTTGACAGTCTCAACTATTTGCAATTTGTCGAAAATTGTGCAGCTTTTCCTCTTTAAGCGAGTCTTAGGAATTGTCTCTGCCCTTTCTGATGATGCCATGACGCAGTTGGTATCGAAGACGATCGATAAAAAGTAGAGGTGTTAAATCGCAGGGCTCAAATGGCTGTGTGACTATGACTCAGAAAGTAACGAATAACTGAGTTCGTATTGTTGCACAAACCCGCGCGCTTGTCTTCATGCCTGCTCGCATATTCTTAGAATTATATCCCTTGAATTCTTGGAATAATGGTGTTCGTAATAGGATGCGACGATTCGATCTCGGCAGCATCAAGCAAGCACACACGCGAGCGCGCGTACAGGGACAACCAATTACTAATAAGACTTACTGTGAGAATACTTGGAGATAAATCCTTGGATTTCCTAAATTATATTTTCTTGGTCACAATACATTCTGTTTCCAAATATAAGCCCATGGGCCTGTATTTGGGTGGGCTTATATATGGAAAAATACGGTACATGGAAGCTTCTGTGGAGATAAAAACCACGAAAACATTTTCATTTGAGTTTCTGCGATCTGATCTGTCTTCTGCTTTCTGCCTCATGAGCGAGAAACAGAAAGTCTATCTATGAATGCTTATAAATGTAGTTCTTTGCCGAATAACAATTTCAAAATCCATAATTACATAATGACCCAAGCTCCAGAGCTCAAAGCCGTTAAAGCGACATGTATTTACGATGTAAACCAAAAGAAAGAGTGTGCTGATTAATGGCTTCATCAGAGCAACTGGTATTAAGTTTATATTCTTCATAAAATACGTATAGGCTGCTGAACATTGTCCAAATCTACTAAAAATGCAGGAAGAAGGAGGAAGAGACATAATGATTTATTTCATGACATTTCTACAAGCATGAAAAATCGATAATTGAATTTAGCTAGGTCAAAGCAACTCCAAGATAAGTTTACAGAAAACATACGGGATATTTGGGTGAGAATCCTGGTTTTCCATTTGAGGAAATGCAACCTTGACGCTAACTGACCATGAAGTCAAGATAGATATTTTGTCATGGATTGTCAGCCGCGAAAATGTGTTGCTTTACAATCAGCTGAATCCACGTATAACATATTAAACGTCATATTGAAACGTATTAAAAGATTGCTATAATTAAAAAGTAAAAAGATTCAACTTCTTCACAAAACACGAGAATTTTGTGTAAGCAAAATTTTGTGTAATGCAACCATCAGAGACTTGAGGGGGGGTCCACGGTCCCGCGGCCACATTTTTCTATTCTACTTTTCCAGTTGATGATGCATCAGCCTAAAAAACACTAAAAAAAAGATGATAAAAATTGCTCAGCTGCATATTAACATCCTTCTTTTACCAAAAATGAACTCATTTGATATGTTGACAACGTTTTAAGCAAGTATGGTCTCTGAGGATAAGCAACCACAGCAAGCAAATAGCAATATATTCCTATAATTCCACTGCACTGTAATTCCTATCAGCTATGTTTCATTGTTAACACAATACATGTCGTTCTCTCCAAACCTCAACCCATGGTATCTGAAAGTCTTTTTACTACTCTCCGTACACCTTTCTATGTCAAAGTACTGGAAGGCATCTGCCAGCACCAAAAATCCCAATTACATTGAAGGGATGAAGCCATCTGATTGGATTACGCAGATTCGTCAATTGAGAACTTGCGTCATGCTATCGACTATCGATGGCTCAGTTGGTAGAGCGCTGGCCTAGAATACTAAAGGTCGGTAGTTCAAATCCACCAAGACGCGTAGTTATTTTCCGTCTGTTGGATTGATGCGACAGATGCACCGAACTTCCGTCAGATTTGAAATCTGGTGCAATCCTAATCAATACTTCATCAGTAATAAGTCTTACCTCTTTATAATCAAGCTTCCCGTCTCCGTTTTCATCAACACGTTCGATGATGTCTATTACTTCATCCATCGTCATTCGCTCGCCCTTCTGAAACGGAAAATTCAAGCATTTGTTTCCCCTAATTATTGCCACGGCAAAACTACAAAGCATAGAGTAAGTATATACAGGGTCTTCGAGATAAAATGAGACAGATTTTTATTGGCTCCGATTGGCGTCCAATAGCTTTGTTCGATTGCTACATCGTGCGATTTCGAGACAGACGATTGGTTTTACTTAGAAAACGAGTCTGTTTAGTTGCTTTTGAAGTTATCTGCATAAAAATTTTGAAGTTTTTGTAGCCGCATGCGCCGGATTTCTACTTTCTCGTAATCTATGGCTTCAGAAATTGAGCAAAGATACGCCGTTTTCGCTGCCCTACGAACCGTGAAGACTCCACGTGAAATCATTGACTTTTTTGGATATCCTAGGGCCTCAGTCTACCGACTTAAGAAAGTTTTCGACTTAGTGGATAACAAAGAAGAAGTCACTGGAGAACGCAAGAGCCATTCACGTCGTTCCGATTCTTGTCGAAAATAAGAGTTCCTCTCAACGTTGCAGGCATTGATTGACGAAGACCCGAGCAAGTCAATGGGAGCCTTGGCCAAGGAGATGGGCGTGCAAAGTCGACGATTCACAAAGCGGTGTACGAAGATCTCCATGATTTGTCTTGGAAGCTAAGAAGACGCCATTTGCTCACGGAGAGAACAAGCGAGACTCGACTTACCAAGGCCAGAGCCCTTCTGAACGAATTGAAACATGGTGAGTCTGTCGGGATGCTCCGTTTTTTCTCCGATGAGAAGAATTTTGTCCAGGACGTGAAAGTTAATGTCCAGAACAACAGATGGCTGTGCAATGAGCCATTCGATGTCCCTGTGGTGATGCACAGCAAGATGCCAGCATCTGTGATGATCTTGGGCACGATCAGCAGTGAAGGAGATGTTATGCCACCTCACATCTTCCCACAGGGTCTGAGACTCAATGCCGACGGATACATCGACACGCTGAAAACTGTTGTCGTGCCCTGGATGAATGCAATCTCCGCAGGAAGACCTTATGTCTTCCAATAAGACTCCGCTCCGGCCCACAAAGCAAAAAAGACCCAGACCTGGCTTTTGGACAACGTGCCACATCACTGGAGTCAAGATTTGCGGTCACCCACCTCTTGAGATTGCAATCCATTGGACGTTTTTGTGCGGGGCGCAGTTGAGAGGGAGGTTGACAAAGCTCCTCACTGCACTGTTGCGTCCCTGAAGACTTCCATTATTGACGCGATGGCTCATTTGAACAGGGATTCTCTTATTCGGGCCTGTGCCAGTTTTAAAGCCCGTTTGGAAAGAGTCATCGATACTGAAGGGGACCATATTGAATGATTTCTTAGTTTTACTAACTTATCAACATGTGTCAATCATATTTGGATACAATAAAAGTTATTAGTGCTAGTCTAGTTGTGCTAAACTTGATTTAATTATTTTGAGGGAAAATTGTCTCAATTTACCTCGAACACCCTGTGGTAGGTAGAGTGTCGACTCAAAAAATGTCAGCTACAGTGAAAATTTATACATCAAAGGATTCAGTTTTGTGCGAAGATTGCGCTCCTGCGGTCTAAAAAATTTGATGACTTTTTAAGACATAGAAATAAACTGTTTATCTGAAGTTGACTAGAATGGAAATTGACTCAAGGTCGCGGCACATCCGGGGGAACTAAGTTGGGGCATGAACCACCAATGAAAAGCTTCGATTTACACATGTGACTGATTCTAACCCAATGATACAGACTTTGGCAGGTGCATCTAAGTGAAAATGCGTGCGATTTATGTGCCGTTATTGTGCATTGCATGAAGCTTAATTTCCATTCTAGAGGTTTTATTGTTGTCAATTTCTATGCTTTAAGAAGGCAAATTTTTGCAAATTATTCCTGTGTTTGTATACTAGCGACGTGAACCCATTGTATAAATAATATGAAGCTTATCAGATATCAAAGAGAATGAACATTTACTAACAGGCATCTTAACTAAACGGAAATTAAGCTGATTATCAAGGAAATTTCATGGACAGCATTACAGTGCAAGTCTTCGTGGAAAACTTGAATTTTTATTGTGCTTCTTGGCTTAAGTTTCAAGTTTTTTGATTCAATTTTCATCGCTATGGTTTTGTGCTTCTTTTCTTGAGTCTGAATAGTAATGTGGAACCATTTGCATCTTTTAAAGTTAATTATGATCATTGTTTTTAATTAAGATGTTTTGCTCCTTCAGTGGCAGGTAGTTTGTGATATGATCACGCTTAAGAAAATGCCAACATATTTGGAAAATACCCTTATTTCTCGGACTGAGCATTGAAGTAATAGCAATCCATCGAATTCCTAATTGAACAAATACTACCTCTCCAAGGTTGTCATGACATGAAGGATTTGTAAAATACTATCATTCCTTCTGTATTACTATCATGATCAGTCAATTCCTCGGTGAATCTCTTCAAAACTGTAAAAATTTGCTTATCTCACATTTGTAACTGGGTCTCAACTCAAGTTCATTCAATAAGATCGAAACTGTGTACACATAGGGGATTTAATTAATACTGAGTTGTTACTCTACATAACATGTTTACTCTATGCCGCAAACGCTTGACCTTTAATTTTTGGCCCCATATAACTTTGGGGTATTTAGGCCTACTATTGAAATGTGTAAATAACTTGTGTAATAAAATGATGATTAAGCAGGTTACCCAACCTGCGACCCTTGTAACACAGGCCTTAAACAAAATCATGGATAAGCATAATCTAGAGTTACTGACATTATCTCGTATTCAGTAGTCGCAACTTCTCAAATGAAATCCAACTTTTCTTCCGAGAAGTAAATTCCAGATCAAGCTTATCACTAAATGTTCGATCATCTTTACTCAGCTTCGTAAGTTATCATTTCCTAAGAATGTGCTCGAATGCTCTGTGATATTTTTTTGTCATTATTATTGCTTGAATCGTACAATATACTGTGTGGTAGGCGCCCATATTGTATGTATAATACATATATGTATATATGTATAATTTATATGTATATGTATAAAGTATATGTATAATTTTCGAAAAATAACAAAATCCTTGTCATCCTGTTTATAAATTCTACTGTCCTGAAGAACAACGTGCTCGTAGACTCATCCTCATTGTCGATGTTGACAAATCTAACCGGCATCGACTTGCAATAATTTTACAATTAAAATTGTTCAGTTTTACAACATAATTTCAAAGTTTTTTATTTGCATGTAAAGCTGCAATGAAGGGTAAATTTACTTTATTTAAGTTAGACCGCCGCGAACTTTGGCAGAATAGACGGATGTAGAGCCCTTAGCGTCTCAGCAGCTACGATGGAAAAATGAATGGCATTAGCTGCAGAATGATCTTACTGAAGTCATGGCAGTCATGAACTCCTTGCGAGTGATGTACCCATCTCCGTTGGCATCCATTTTTCTAAATGCTTTCATCAAATCATCTTGTGTCGTAACTGGCAGGCGACGACAAACGTTAACGAAATCTTCATAACTCAAGAACTCTGAAATGGAATTGGAAGTTATAAAAACATTAATATTTATGACAGCTCTTAGGAACATCTGATGAACTCACTTGTTGAAGGCTTCCATTGTAACTCCAATTGCTTAGCTGTTGGATTCCTCCCTGTTTGTTGTAGAGCTGAAAAAGAGTGTGATGAAGTTACATTTGTGCACATTCTGTTGTGATATTTTATCTCACTGCTGTTGAAAAGTTGCTAGTAGCAAGAAGTTATAATGTGATATAATCTGATTGCTACTGACAGAAACATCTTACCGAAAAGTAAATCCTCTTTCGATTTGATCCTCGCGTCAAGGTCGTTGTAAATTGACAAATATATAGCCTTGCAGTCCTGCTCATCGTCTATCCGTGACGAAGTACGCCGACCGCTCATCTCTGAAAACACAAAAATTTTCATTTTTAAGTGAAAAAAATTCTAGAAAATGCATGACAATATTGCGATTATTGTCAGTCTCAATCACAAAATTAGACTGCTCGTTCCTCCTAGTCGTTGTTTCTTAGAAGAGTCAGATCTTATATGCGATAATGAAATGACACACACCACACACGATCTACAGTCAAACAATGAGTCGTTACTGAATAAGCAGCAAGCCTCAGACCTCGTCTGTGCTCAGACAGCAGCCAGTGGCGTGTCTTATCGTGCCAGTATCGAGTTCTTCGTTCGGCCACACTTCGCTGACACAGTACTATTCATTGATTAATCCTACGAAGAGATGGAGTGAACTAAATTTCTCAAACCTGCCAACTTCTAGATAAAGAATCTGACGCAAAAACGTGTGGGCGATTATTTGACTTCTTCGAATCTGAAGGAATCGTGGCAATCGAAGGATTTTGGAAGAATTCACAGCAATCCGCAAGCGACGCACGACTGTTTTTCCTATCACTGTAAGGGCATTTGGAATTCCTTTCTGCCCACTTACTAAGTTCCAACATGTGGTATCGTTTTGAATTAGTCAATTCGCAGCATCATATTACAACAGGAAAATATCTACAGGTATTGTCACTATTTCCACATGTTCTGAAACTTACATTTAAGAAAAGAACTGACAAATGATCACATTCATGATTGCTACTTTTGGGAGATGATGGACGATGACGTGGAACTTTTTCCTCAAATTAGACGATGGCTTCGACATCCACCTTTGTGAAAATAAGATAATTAGCATTTATTTCCATTTATCTCTATCAGTAACTAGCCGCAAATTAGACAGCAAGAAGATTAACACTTTTGCGCCAATTAAGAGGAGAAATTTGTTTAATAACTTAGATTATTGGAAATGTTTAGCAATGACATCTCTGGAAACACAAATATTTTCATTTTTATGCGAAGTAATTTTAACAAATACATGACAATGTTGCGATCATTGTCAGTCTCAGTAGTAGATTGAACAACTCACAAAGATAAATTGCCTTGTGTGCAGGCTTGGGTCTACAGATGACTTTACTTAATGCTAGTGGTCACGGCCAGAACTAGTCTCGAGGTGCAAGAAGATCAATTTCCTATTCAAGCAAATTCAAGCCTGAATTCTGACAAACCGGACGATTGATACCGCGTAAAACGTACACAGTCAGTAAATTTAGATCGTGAGAAGTCGAACGGTGTCATAGATGTCTCTATTTGACGAATTTATCATTAAAAAATGATTCCCCTTTACTCAGTTTATAAATAAATAAGGCCACTAAATTCATTTGATAAAATTAAAAACTAATTCTTGCACAATGCATTTCGTCCACTCTTATTCAAGTGCAAACATGGACTAACTATAAAATACAAAATCTGAGATCATATAATTCTACAGTAATAAATCTATGAATGAAATTGAGAGCATGCAAACCTATAATCTAGTAGACTTAATAGATATGAACTAATAACAATTGAGTAAATAACCTAGATATTAGAAGAATCAAAACAGAGACTAAAGCTACCAAGGTAAGTAAAGGGTGGAAATAAAATCTTTTTGCGAACACAAGTCGGGATTCTCGCGCAAAATGACGAGAGACTCTGTGAATCCTAATGTGTGTTTGTTGTTGATGTGGTACTTAATGCTAAAATTATTCAAAGCAGTTTGTCTCTCGTTGTTACAGACTTGCAAATGTCTTGTGATGCTGCTAGCTGGAATTGCAGTGGACCTTGGTGGACAATTTAAAGGTTGGCTAACCACTTTGGAAGGTGTTCCGAAACTCTCTCATTCAGACATCTTACCGTCCTCCCAACGTACTTGCTTCCACAGGTACAATGAAATTGATAAATTACATTTGATGTGGAGAAGAGCGGCAATCTATCCTTCAGAGAGCGTATCGGAATCCTTCGTGTAGTGAAAATCACTTGCAAACGAGCACTAGGAAATACACTGAATGCTTTGTTGAAGCTATTTCTAAAAGTCAACGCGCTTTTGTCTCCAATGAATGGAAGTCTTAAGTCTTTACTTACTTTGGTAGCTTTAGTCTCTGTTTTGCTTCTTCTAATATCTAGGTTATTTACTCAATTGTTATTAGTTCATATCTATTAAGTCTACTAGATTATAGGTTTGCATGCTCTCAATTTCATTCATAGATTTATTACTGTAGAATTATATGATCTCAGATTTTGTATTTTATAGTTAGTCCATGTTTGCACTTGAATAAGAGTGGACGAAATGCATTGTGCAAGAATTAGTTTTTAATTTTATCAAATGAATTTAGTGGCCTTATTCATTTATAAACTGAATTTATCATTGAGAAAAATTGAGTGAAAGATGCATACTTCTGAGATTTGCAATTAGCAAGTTAGTGAAATTTCGACGGGCATTCATAAATATCACTTTTTAAACACACTACTGGCATATCACTCAAGTTAGGGCGCTTTTTGCAAACACAATGTAGGCTATTTTTAATGGGGAGTTGCGTCGATGTTGAGAGATGTGAACTAGATCTGCTGAAGATTCCTGATATTGGATGAAATAGCAGCTATTCAGGTCTGTTCCTATTTTTCAACTGAGGATGCAACTCAATATTTAGTTGTTCTATTTGCCTGTCTACAATTTGACCGTTGAAGTTCGTGGGTTCTCTGATGAGCTTCTCCTGCAATGCGCGCGCTTGGCCTATTGGCCTATTTCTATTTATCATAACTAGTCGCAAATTATGAAGCAAGAATATGAACATTATAATTTTGCGTAAATTAGGCGAATAAATTTATTTAATAACTTAGAATATTCAAAATGTTTAGCAATGACTTCGATATGTGCCGATAAAAGCCTTTTACTGTACACTCGCATATCATAACATCAAAAATTCGTTTCACAATGTCTACTGTGAATATGGATATTAACATAAAATTTGGCGAAGTTTTTCTTGATGCGAAAGATGAATGTTCTCCCTTTCTTATCATGAATCTTCTTGCTTCAGAATATCTGAAGAATTTACTTTTTCAGACATTCAAGTCTTATGCTTCATATGTTATAAGCTACCAAACAAAATAAGGAACTTAACACATAACAATATTACTTTCATGTGGAAAAGTATTATATAGTAATGCGCTGGCAAGACGTGAGCACTTCGTTAATTTATGATTGACTCTATTTTCAATCAGCACATTCGGTAGTAACTAATTCGTGATCTCGTGCAGAAATAATCAATTAAATTTTGCTCTGAATGCTACTTGAAAATCTGTGAGATTTTGGTTAGGGCTGTTTGATAATCTTATGCTTTTACTAAAATTTTAGCAGGAAAATCAGCGGACTTTTAGTTTGGTATTGAACAGATATACTTCCACGAACTGCGAGAGGCAGCTTATTTTTCGAGGTTAAGTTTAAATGAAACATACGTGTAGGTTCTCGATGTCGTCGTAACGTCCCTGCTGTTTAATTCTGAATTTCGTTAGAGTTTAATTTCGAAGTTTTCTCTAAGCCATTTTGTAAGAAGTCAGTTTTGACATCACATCAAATACAAAATATGAATGAAAGTGACATACGCACGTGTATCATATATGATACTATATATATAT